>JARNME010000404.1:78730872-79025326 GCA_030179655.1 Scaptomyza flava | reverse complement strand
ACACGATTTAGTGCTACTGTTGTGTGTTTTGTTTTGCGCCTTGACTTTATGACTTTCTTTTATATATAATTTTTGCTTTATTAGCGTTTCTTTTTGGGACACTGCAATTATGCGATGTTAATTTTAATGCTAGCTGTAAATATTTAAAAATATTTTTGAGTGTGTTTTAAAATGGATTAAAAATTTTATGAGAATTATTAAGCAAATGAAAAAAGTTTCCGATCCTATTCCTAACAGGCCGTTCAATAATAAGTTCACTTTATCCTCCCACGACTGTATTACAGTGACAGCATCCGACCACACCTCTCTCTCTCTCTCTCTCTCTCTCTCTTTGATTTAGAATTGCTTTCTAGTTGCAAATTTAACACGAATGTCAAATGTCATTTAAGCGGCTTTAACGCTTGACTAATTTTTGAGAATTAATTGCGATCAGTGATTAAGCGTTGCCTTTTGTTGCTGATTGATTATTGCATCGAGCTACTGTGATATTGTATAAATAAATAAATATTTGCACATAATACAAATAGTATAAAGTATTTGCTTATCAGCATTCAATTGAACGTCACTCGACCGTATAGCTATTTGTGCAATGTTTTTCGTCTTTACAAATAATGTTTGTTTTATTTTTACTATGTTTTTGCTGCGTTCCATTTGCTTGAGCAGGTGCTCCGAATACCTTTGTGATCTTTTGTCAAGGGTTGCGCACATATTTCATTTTGTTGTTGTAAATTATTTTCGTTTCTGTCCTTGGTCTACCTTAAATAACGCTGAAGCACTAATCAAATCAGGTAAATTGCAAAAAAAACATTTTGAGTCATTAAAAATTAAGTCTCATCGCGTGCAATAATTTTTGACTATCATACTTTATGACCCTGACGAATGTGCTTTAAGATATTTACAAATAGTATTAACTACATTACTTACGTCATTAGAATTAAGATTATAAGGTAATTTATTCTGCTTCAATTAACGACATAGGTGATTAAAAAAGTCATTAGTCTAACAATATCTAAGTAGATTTTCATTTTTCATAACAATCAGTGCCGAAAATTTCCACATTCACATTTAAATAGTAACACAAACACTTTTCAGATCACAAGCATACAAATTAACGCAGCAATTAAATCAAACAAGTTTCATCATTTGAGAATGGAAGAAGAATAGAAACAGAAATAATAATAAAACTACATAAATTTCATTCGAAAAGCATTAATGTTGTTTGTGTGAAATCTCAGCAGCTGATCTTTGGCATTGTAATTGTTTGAAATCGCGTCAATCGAAGCCGAACAATTTTCTATTTATGCCCGAAACTCCCGGGACCCCCTCCGAAGAATCACAACAGTGCAGAGGTTTCGTTAATAAGAA
This sequence comes from Scaptomyza flava, assembly GCA_030179655.1. Classification (NCBI taxonomy): domain Eukaryota; kingdom Metazoa; phylum Arthropoda; class Insecta; order Diptera; family Drosophilidae; genus Scaptomyza; species Scaptomyza flava. Next base: position 79,023,961 of record JARNME010000404.1, on the reverse strand, counting down.
TCGACTTTATCTACTTCGTTAAGCTTGAGTGCTGCTCGCAGTTGGAAAGCAACAACAATTCGTCTGTGGTTCGACGGACAATTTTCAACAGAGCAACAGAATGGGAGAAAATTTAAATTAAATGCCTCTGGCAATGCTCACGTAGACAAAGTTGGTGTCATAAACGGTTTGGAATTTGAAACCCATCACAGCTAGAGATCGTGTTACACTTAACTCAAGTACTCAATGAAGACATCAGGCTTGGAACAACTTTTGAACATAAAATCTATACTTATTCTTACTTTAAGATTAAATCGGTGGATTTGCCATTATATTAGTGTTTGACTGTTTAGATCTAACTGTTTTTGAAGATTGCGGGAAAAACGTTAATATATTACACAGGATCATCAAAATAAAGCTTTTTTCTGTATGAGTCAATTGGTATTAGTGTGATTAAATTTATAGATTAATAGCTATTTTAGCGTTATATTTTGCGTATCTAGCTCGAAAAGTTATGACAGCATTGCTATGCTTTCGACTTATTTGCCCTTAGATGCAGAGAACAAGCCGACTGAATGCTAAGTTAAAGCTCAGCTACCCGAACTTAAGCTAACGTGAACTTAATTTAACGTGATCTTAGAAACTAGCTGATCTATTCAACTCAACGTAAAACACTGCTTGGTTTCATTTCAAGTTTACGTTCACGTTCAAGTAAGGTTCACGTTAAGTTAAGTTCGGGAAACTGAGCCTTCAGACAGTCGGCCCACGCAGCTCTGCTGTCAATATGATAGTTGTGAGCAGTGTTGCCAGGTTTTGAGCGCCCGCATAAGCTGGATTCTGGGAAAAAATAAGCTAGAACAAGCTAAAAATATTCTAAAAAGGAAGCTGTATCCTAGGCAAGAAAAAAAAAATGCTTGTAATTTCCAACTGGTTTGTGTTGTAACCGATAGCTAACCCAGACAAATGCCTCATCAGTAGTTGCTCTGCCCAATATAAGTTGTCAAGAGCAGCAATTCAATGATAGTTATCGATCGTATTTCTTTCCAACTACCCCCCCCCCCCCCCCCAATCCATCCCCCTCACCCTACCTTCTGGTCTGGGGAGGCGCTGGTAAACTACCTTATTATCCTTAAATAAGACTGTAATGTGTTTGCTTCAAAACATTTACTTATGTTTGGGCTTGTAATTCCCAACTGGTTTAGGCTGTTACCCATACCTAACCGAGACAAATTCCTGTGTCCAGCAGTAGTTGCTCTGCCCAAGTGAAGCTATCAAGAGCAGTTATCGATCGTATTTCTTACAACCTGCACTCCCCCCACCCCCCAACCTTTCTCCCATCCCCTTCCCCCTCCCCCTTCCCCCTCCCCCCTTCCCCCTCCCCTTCACCCATCCCCTTCCCACAACCCCTACCCACTCCCCCTTCCCTCCTTCCTCCTCCCCCTTCCCTCTTTCCTCCGCCCCTTTCCTACCTTGCCCCCTTCCCACCATCCTCCTCCCCCCTTCGGTAACGAGTATAAAAATCGCGCATGCATTAGCCCACATATCGATGGCGCTATCGATTAGAATACCAATTCAAGATCATATTGATTAAGTTTACGTTTCAATCGGCTTTAAATGAAAAAGGTCCGATATTTAAGCTGTGGAACACTTTAAATTTATAAAATATATTTTTCAGATTTATAGCTATAAGCTATTTGCATATTTCATAAGCTATTCCATTCGAAATACGCTAGTTCTAGCCTGAAATAAGCTAACCTGGCAACACTGGTTGTAAGGGAGTAAGTATAAGTACTTACAACTATACAATATTATTCATCTCCCGTGTGATCGGGTTTACATTGGTTTTATTTTTTTTAATGCATTCTTAAACATTTATAGCTTTGACATAAAGTTTGTGTTAATATGATGATGTGCAATTTTTGCATTAAAATTTTAATTAGAATTCCCAAGTACCACGATTCCCAAGTGCTACTTGTCTTACTTATGCACACAACTTATATGTCTTATACTAATTTGCATATTACACAAACTCTTTGTGGCAACAGATTTACTCATGTATTAAAAAACCACAAAAAAAATGCTTTTGTGCAAGTAAGCAATAAGTTTTTAAGTACAATATAAAGTTTGAATGTTTATAAGATGTTTGTTGTTGGTGCTGCTGCTCTTGTCTAGTAGTTTCAAAGCAAGAGGGGCGACACATTTGTTGCCTTATTGTGTGTGTTTTATGTTCGTTGTGGTCTCGTGGTTTCAGTTTTACTTTTAGACATTCATGTTTGTATGTGTGTACTTAAAACTAGCTTGTTTTGTGGGTTATGGCATTGGAGTTTTGTATTACCAGCCCTACAAACAGTATGTATATATAATATAACACTTTGTCGCTTACCCAAGGAAATTGGAGCACAAATAGTAGAACTTTAACCAAAAGTCTATTTCATCATGATATATCGTTAACTATAGTTAAAGCAAAAATCGGTTTATTCTGATTGTTTATTATATCAAAGTTTAATTTTTTGTTTAAAAACTTGGGTAACTTGTGGGGTTTAAGTTAATACAAACCCACTCTTATATAAGATTAAATGTCTCATGAATTTCTTTAAAAATTGCCTCAAAGAATTTCAAACCAAGAAGATTATTTAAGACATATTTCTTAATAAAGAATGACTCATAATTTATGTGCGCGTTTTTGCTGGTCAAAAAAAATTCAATTTACTTCTAATTTAAATATAACCAGCTTGCCTCTCAATTAAAAACACAAAAGTAGTCTAACATAAAAAAAGATGAAAAAAAACTAAAACCAAACTTGTTTAGAACTAAAAAAAAAAAACACGCTCAAAGCTTTGACCGACCGATCGAATTTATTCATGAATTGTTTGAGATTGGGCTAAAAACAAACTTTTACTTTTCATCATTGTTGTTTTGCTATTGTTGCTAGCTTTTTATTATGAGCTACATGGGTTTCCACAAAGAAATCGTTCGAATTGCAATTAATCTTTAGCTGGGCAATTAATAACGTAACCATATACAAATACTATATCCCCCCCTCTAACTATCTATCTTGGTCCCCCTCCCCCAACTCTCTAAATTGTTTGTGTGGGCAGTGAAAGTTTTGTCGGCTCGTTCTTATTACATTGGGTCAAAGCGAAGCTTGATGATTGCAATTTGCATATCTGAGAAAAAAAAAAACCTTCAACAGTTGGCAGTCAATGTTGCACTTTTGGACTGGTCTTGAAATCGTGCATAGAAATCGTGTCAGCTGACATTTTAAAAGCAATGTAAATAAAGTTTTTCTATTTTAAAGCCCTAAAACAGGCACTCAAAATACTTTTTTTTTGTACTTAACAGTCGAGTGCAAAAAGGATTAGCTCTGTGGCGCTGACCTTACACGAGCAGTTTATTGACATTTTTTTTGCTAGCTTGCTTGCTTTGGCCCATTTCTATGCAAATCAGTTAGTAACACGCAAGCCAAATAATGGCTTAGGCTTTCAATAGAAGCTCATTAAAGGCGATATGAATGTGGGATGCATGGCTGGATGAAGAATGCGAGGATTTTAGATAATGCCTAGCCCTAAAGCAAAGGAATTTCTAAGCGGGCTTGGCTCACTTTTGCAATTGAACGTGACAGAATGACACATGGAAAAATATCACTTTCGGTCTTACGTAATGCAAAATAAATCGTTTAAGATGTGAAATTATCCTAAATGTAAAGTTTTAGCTTATTATTAAGACTTTAATTTTAGTTTAAACCCTGACTTAAGCCTCATATTTACTGGCATTCTCTATTCTATTGCAGAATCAACAAATAATAAAAATGTAACAGAAAGAAAAAAATCCCGCTAAGCTCATAAGTCGAAAATTATTTGAGACAACTTCATTTCGCAACGGAAGAGAGAGAAAGTAAAGTTTAATCAGGTGAGTGAACATGGAAAAGTTCTATTCTAAGCACTGTTCTTTGTATTAAACAATATTCTCCTCAATTTATATTCATAGCATATATCATTCAACACTCAGATTATACACATAAAACATATCAGTTCTAAAGCTCATTCATATTCTTCTTCTTTTTCTTGGCATTTACAGCTGTCAACATACACTAACACACACACACTTAAAAGGCAAACAATACAAATAACCTTTGCCTTCAAACATAACCATTCAATGTAATATGAAAATGGAACAGATATTCATACAAAAGAACAAAAGTACACACAAAGAAATCAAACAAAGTTTGTTATTGTAGAGTAAGCTTTTGAGCTATAATGCATACTACAAGTTCATATCTGCATAACAATAAAACTATTGTTTCTTCTTTCGATTCAAGTCAATGTTGATAAGTAAGCACAAAAAAGTAAATTATATTTCCTCTCAGAATGTTATCGCTTATACGTTTTAAATGCTTCATATGTTTTTTTTACAGTCTGTCAACTGTTAACTGCACACACACACTTAAACACAGCATACGATTATGTTAGTTGACCACAGTTTCGTCCTTTGCCTTATATGGGTATATTGAATGAAGGGTCAGAGTTTTTTCAGTTTATACGTTGACTAGGTCAGTATGTGTATGTCTTAACTTTTAGTTTTGTTCTTTTGCCGAGGACTCTCCAAACGACGACTGCGCAATGTAGAGAGCGATAGAGAGTTAAAGGGAGAGTTAACTTTTGCAACAAAGAAAAGTAATCAACATTAAGGGCACATGTTTCTTTCTTTTCTTAATAATACCATACAAAATGTATTTATATTTTGTGTTTCATGTGCTGTGTTAGTTAATAATAACTTAGAATTGACACAGTTTGTGTATTAAAACTCTTTATTAAACATCTGTTTTGGGTTGGTCTAGCAACATATGCTCAGCAACAATGTTGCCAACAGTTGTTTCACAGCTGTGCTCTGATGCTGCTAATGCTTTTGCTCTCCCACGCCCACGCGAGAGCGACTCTCAGGCAACGCTCCTTGACCTTGGCGCACACATAAAATGTTGCTACAGCATTTATTTTATTTTAGCGCCTCGTTTGTTTCATCCCATATGCCTGTGTGTGTGTGTGTGTGCGTCCCGATGCTGAAGCTGCGAATTTAATTCAGACTCCGCTTCGGCGAAATGAAAAAACGCATTTTAGTCGCATATATATAACGTTGGCAGCCACAAGTTGTAGCCTCGCAGCGCATTTTTTTCTCTTGCTCTCGTCAAAATGTGAGTGCGTGTGTGAGTGTGTGTTTGTAAAATACAAGCTGAAATCAAAAGAATGTTGTGCACATATGGTAATTCGTATGTACATATATACTATATTTATGAAATGGCGCACACGCGACAACGATCCCCCACAAAGTTAATTGCTTCTTTTTCTACCAGTGGGTAGGTACTTTTGCGGTACATGTGGAATAGAGACATTTGGTACACAGTATGTAAATGTATGCATGTGAACTGTGCCCAAATTGAAGCGCTCCCATCTGCGGTCAAAGTGACGCAGTCGTTCGAAAATAAATAACTAAATCATCAGCATCAACATCAGCACCACTTTAGGGGCCAGAGAATCTCTGAATCAGCAAAAGCAGAAGCAGCAATCTCTGCCGCAGTCGCAGTCGCTGCGTCTGTTGCTGCGTCATCGGGCATCACTTTATTATTATTGCCCCTTGCCCTTTATCCGCAATCCTTAAAGAAAAATTCATTTCTGTTTGTTTATTGATTATTTATATATGTGTGTGTGTGCTACGATTAATATTCAGCAATAATCTGAAGTATTTCAAGGGTGTGCACATTTATTTAAACATATGCATTGTATTTCATGTATAATTTTACTTGAGAAAAATGCTCTTCAAAGTTCAAGAATGGAATACTTAATTGATTGATTTTATTGATCTTTAAAGATCAACTACAACTAAAAATGCTATAATTTTTGTACAAATAAAAGCATAAGTTCTTGAAAAAGTTCAATATACATAATGCTTATAAATATATTAATATGCTCAAGATGTTCTAGAAAAGTGGATCTCAGCTTAATCATGATATATCTAAAGTTTTGTGTGCAAAATAATCTGACTTATAAAAGCCAAAGTTCAACTTTTCGAATATCCTCGCAAAGTTTTTGAGAACCCAAATCTGTTTTTTTAAGTACCAAAATTCAACTCATTTTCAACCTCATTATTAAAAAAAATTCGCTAAACCACAATCTATTATTCATATTATAGTTCGCTTTGTGATTCACACCTTGGCACAATTTGTTTTTGCTTTTTAGTATAAACTATTTCTAATATTTTGCAAAAAAAAGAAAAATAAAGCAGATGATAAACCAAAAACGATAAAAGCTGTAAAGTCATTAAACTTAATGACCGGCATTATGGCCAAGTCTGTAAAAGAGCGAACAATTTGCTATTTTTTTTTTTTTGTTGTTTTACTTTTTTAACCTAGGGCAATACGAAACTTTTAAAATGTATGCCTCAGACAATAATGATTAAGTAAACGTGCAATGAGCATGCAGTTTTTTTTTCTCTGTCTATCTCGCTCTCTCTCTCTCCCTCTCCCTCTGTCTTTCTAACTCTTTGCTTTTCCGGTCAGGGGCACTTTCCATTTCAATTTTTGCAAGTTTTCTGTGCATTATGCCATTTTTGTGTTGTTTGCTTGTCATTGAGATTAGTTGTTGTCGTTGCTGTTGTTGCTGTTTTGCAACAAGTGTTTGTTTGGGTTGAGAACTTTTTTTTAGAGGTAGGTTTTTATATATGCACAAGGCTAGAGGCAAAGAGGTCATGGTTTAAAGAAAACTTCCTGGCAAGTTTGTTGTTTGTCTGTCTGATTGTCTACTTGCCCCATTGTTTTTTGGCACGGCAGCACATCATAATTGTGTTGGCAAACTTGTGTAATGAGCATGTGCAATTACTCGCAACAACAACAACAACACGACAACAGCTACTGATACTAAGTATCTCCAACCAAAACATACAAACTACTAGCTTTGAATATATTTTTGTAAGTAGTATAATTAAAAATGTTAGTAGTTGCTCATTTGCGTTGCGTTTCACGGCATCTTAACTTTATACCTTAAACGTAAACACATGCATATCTTGTATCTCGTATCTTTGCCCCATGTAAATATGTATCTTCAACTGTGAATGAAATGCAAATGAAAGCCAAAGTTAATTTGTTAGATTTTCACGTTGCGTTTGCACACACGAATAACAGATTACGGCTACCGTACAGAGCACACACATGAGAGTGCAACTTGAGGTTATATTTGCGGTTAGTTAACGCAACATTCAACTTATAGTCCAATGATGATCATAATGAAGATATGTTAATGCTTTTGCTAATGTTATTACTAGCTAGTGTTAATTGCTTTACGTAGTTGCAGTTTTTTGTAAGTATTTGCAAGAAAAATAAACTGGTAGCTTTTGAAAGTATGCACTATAAAGTTATTATATTTTTTGGTATTCACTTAAAATTAGTTAACTGGAAATAATGTGGATTAAACCTTACAACTTTCCTTTGCTTCGTTAAAAAAATGCAGCATACTTTCAGGCAGCGGATGAAAATGATTGTGGAACGTATGAAATAGCAAACACTTCAGACACTTGTAATTAATTTAATACTTAAATAGTAAATCCTATAGTAATAAAACTACATATATCGTGTGTCTTTAATACTTATATATTTGTATTTACACTTTACTTTAATTTCCGATTGTTTATTAATTTCCTTTGCCTTTTATTATTATTTTCTTATTCTTCTGTAGAATGATGTCGTGTGTGCGAGAAAACTCGCCACCCTTGGAATTGGATTTGAGTGCATCGGGTCCTTTGTCGTTGCCGGATAGCCCGAAGGGCAAAAGCCATGGCTATCAAAGACATCCAGCCACATCTACGCCCATTGCCAGTCCCCAGCAGGCAGCAACAACAACGACAACAAAAGTTGATGGAAATAATAGTTCAACGAATGTGGGTAAGTTACAAATGTTTTGGAGTATGTCTTAATGTAAAAATACTTAGGTAATATTATACTCACACTCACATATGCAAATATACTTTGTATATGTGACTTTGTTGTGCAAAAAAACAATTTGCGACTTTCGCACAAACGAGCAACGAACATTTGCAACAATGCGCCGCAATTGTTATTTGTTATTTGGTTGCCCTACACAAGCAAAAGAGCCGACTTTTGCTGTTGGTTTCAAGTCGAAAACTATGCCTAAAGCTTGGGAGAGCATTACAACCGTTAGTCAACGTGTGTGTGTAAAATTAGCTGAAGCTGTGAATTTTTATCTTAGTTGCAATCGCAATAGTTAGACAGTCTGTCATATAAATGAGTAGAAATATAGATTATGATTATGCATGTACATATTTGAGTCAAAATATAATTAAATATTTATAAACATGGGTGTAAAAGTGACCCTTCGCAGTTTTTGAGTAATTGTTTACATTTTACATTTATACAAAATTCAAACATTATTTTTACTGGAGCATCTAAACAATGGAAATTTGGTTTTTAGTAATCATTTCGACAGAGAATAATGTTTATGTAATTAGCGAATGGTGAAAAAACGGGCAACAAAAACTTTCTATAACATATTCTAGCCATTGAGAATAGTGCTGTGGAACTGTGTTTGGCTTTTGTTGTTGCCAACTTACGCAAAACCATAACAACAACAGCAATTGTCGAAATACACAAAAGGTACTTATGTGTAACCCTTCATCTACAAAATATTTATGTACCGGCATTGACTCTGCTAACAGCACAAACTTAACAGTTGACTGTTAACAACAACAAGAGACAAGAGACCAAAGCTAATCCATGTTAGTTAGCCGCAAAACAAGCCATAAGCCAAAACATTTTGCCGATCCCTCGACGTTGTCGATTTCGTTTGCCGAGGGCATGAGTTCGGCTTTTATTTGATTCGCTTCTGTTCGATTTCGATTGCATTCGCTCGTAACTGTTTGATTCGTACTCTCTGTTATTCACTTGTTCAGTACAAATCATTCGCTGCTCTCCGCTTCACCTGTGCAGGTGTAAAAAAAAACCGTTTGTACCTGGCGCGTGTCGCACTAATTGCCATTTGGCTTTGGTTCATAACTAACTAAATTAGAAGTGAATCGAATGATTAGCAAATCAATATTTGTAATAAGTTAAGCCAATCGCTGGCAAATATCGATTATTATTATTATTGTGACTGAAGCTAAGCCAAGCGGCAAAGTAATATATTTAAGTGCATTATTGTGTTGTTATTATTGATTCGTGCCATACTCTGTTATCAAGTGAAACTCATATGTAAAACTTCTAACTGAATTTGCTTGTTTACGATTCTACACTGTAAACAAAGTAGCAGCTGCTTCTATTTTCGGCGCATATCTTATTTGCACAGGTAATGAACTTTTTGTATATATTTTTAGTTCAGCCACAAAAATACCTTGCATTATTTTGCTCGTTAAAAAGAAGTCAGATGGCAAGCTATAAATCTATTTTTGCGGCTAGGTTCGATTAAACGAGTGTGAATTTATGGCTAAATATTTGATTAACTTTTTTTAAAGTCACGACTTTCGACTTTTTTTTGACGTTTAGGCCAATTGTGCCAGCTGAGCGAACATTAACAATTGCCTGTCGATTATTTGGGTCAAATATTAAACAAAACAATTTAGCCGCTCAATGAGCATTGCTTTTACCATAGTTTGTTTGAGAAAATAACTATTATATAAGTTTACAAAATATTTTGTTTGATCAATTCTACTAAGAAAATGTATCCGATATAATCAAATATATTCGAATAGTTGCAAAGACTCCAATTGATTTTGTAATCAATTTAAGTGTGAAAATACTTTATTGCTCTGCTCTCTTTTGTAGTTTCTGTTTAAAGAACTGATAAGTTAACGTCAGCAAAGATTAGGGACTTTCCGTCTGAAGAATTGGCCTTCTTATCGTGTGTTGATTGTTAAGAGTCGGTGCTGGGAATACTATTGACAAAGATTGAACCATTTGTATACTTTAAACTAGCACTTATTTTCCCAAGTGCATTTTTTATTGCTTTAGAAAATGCAACCGAAAGGAATCAATTTGGACAACAAGGTGGCCAAAACCAAGGCCACAACAATAACATATCGTTGCCATTTGGCATTTTGAAGGCTGTCTAGAACTTATATGTTGATTATTTGAATGTTAATTGAGTTTCTTGTGGCAGCCAACGCAGTTAAAATTGCGCAACTTTTAAGTTTTTTTTTCACTTTTGTTCTTTATTCTCTATTTTTGTTGTTGTATACTATTCAGTAAGTGAATTAAGCACTTGTAAAGCGGATAAGCTGCCCACACGCCAATGACAACTGGGAAACGGGGTGATGACGCCAATATTGTTGTTGTTCGGGGGCGTGGCAGTAGCTATGGAGCGATTGCACAGGCGAGGGATAGTCTCATTTGACCTTACTACAGCTACCAATAAATGCCAAAGTAGAGGTTACAAAGTGTAAAAAACACAAAAATACATTAGCAAAGTAGCAACAACAAAACGAGTCTCCGATTACTGCAACATGGTTAAAATAGTGGCAATCGTTTGGGGATTTTGTCATGTCTTCGAGTGTTTGTTGGTTTGCCAATTTGCATTTTACAATAATGATTAATTAATAAAAATGCGCCTACTTGTGCAATAGACATTCGACCAAAATCGTTTTAGCCAGACATCTCGACAATTTCAACGTCGCGACGCGTCGTTTCAACGCCCATTCACCATTTGGCTAGAATTTATGTCATCGACACAATCTCATTAACAACAACAACAATAAAAACCTACATGCATCATTGATGTATGTATAAAAATACAACAAAACAAACAACAAACAATGCCTTGATGACTGGCAATGTTTTGATAAATTACTTAAGCCCCAAAACAAGCCAAATGTTAAGTAATGATGAAGTCATAGTAGTATCATTATTAGCAACTGGTCTTCATTATTACCAACAAAGTATCAATGATTATGAGTAAATGTCTTTAGTTTTCCTAGGGATTACCTAACGATCCATTTCATATTTGAAAGGAAAAAGGGTGTCGTATCTGTATACTTTTTGCAAGAAAAATTATATATGAAATCATTGTGATTCATTTGAATTTAGCAGTGAAAATTATTAGGAGTTTATTGGCAAAAAGACTAGAAATCCTAAAATTTAAATGAGTACAAAATATCAAGTCTGTTTATGTTATTAATAGTACTTACAGAAAAAAGTTACGTTTAGACATGATTTAAATATTGAGTAAAGTATTGGGACAAGATTTCTTGGTATAAACTTAAATTATTAATAAGTTTGCATTAAGAGCTTTAATGCACTCCTTTTCGAACTGTAAGGAAACTTAATATTTACAATCCTAATTATAAAGAAATTACTAACATAAAATTTAGTATAAGCAAGTATAGAAAAGGTTATTGAGAACAGAATGTTAACCGAAATATTCTTTCTATTTCCATAAAAATCTATATATTATTAAACAACACTGGCTTTATGCACGCTCTAGCTTAAGCAGTGCTGAAAGGCGCCCATATTTTGATTGTTTGACCTTAAACGTTAATAATTTGGTTCCACAATTTCAACTCCTGCGCACTAAGAACGTTTATCAATAAGATCAATAATAGATTAGTAAAATATTCGTTTACTAAGTTTAACAATCAAAAACATTTGTTCAAAGAAAAAAGATATACAAACAATAATATGAATATGTATGTTAGTACGATATGGATTGGCCCCAAAACGTGACTGGAATTATCGTCAATATTTGATATTCACACCTGGCCCAACTAACGGTATGGGTAGCCCCAATGGGGCGTCCATTAAGAGGGCAGCTACGACGCATTTTTTTTTGCAATTGAAAATTCTTTTCACTTCCGCTAACATAAAAAGAAGTCGTAAGTTCTTACTCTGTTAAGCAACTGTTATTGAACAGAGCGCTGTTAAAGTCTGTGAAAGTCTGGAAGACACGATTTTGAAATGATTTATCATCTAGTGTCTGCTTGTTTTAAGCAATAATGACACATGCGACTTTTAAATTGAGTCACGTTTTTAAGGGCAGTGACATCATCACTTGCATTATGTTAACCCTTTAATTTTGTTGTGTTTGGCGAAACCGCATAAAGTTTAATTTCTAAAAGCATGCAAATAAACAGCTATTCAAATTCTGCTAAAATTCGCAAGTGTCTTATAAACTTTTTATATACGCGAGCACCAAAAGAAGAAAAAAAGGCGTCAAAGGCCTTATCAGCAATATAAAACGAATATATACTATGTACTTTACAAGGTTATTGACAAAGAGAACAACACAAAAAACAACAAATTCAATTAAATTGATTAATATTTCTAATAGAAGTTAACCTGATATGAAGAACACAAAAGGTGCAAAATTTCAGAATGAATGGTAGTTAAGAATGAGCAAAATTCGTTATGGAAAATTTCGATCGAAAAAAACGTGATAAGATTTTAAGGTAACCTTAAAGTATCAGTCAATCGGATAAGTTCTTACGATGCTGTTAAGTTTCGACGAGGTTATTTGCAATTTTCGGTATCCGATAAATAAAGTGATTCCACCTTTCAAATGCACCTTTACTATTCTTCCATGATGAAGAAGTTATTTCATTTGAAGACTGGTTCAGTTTTGACAAAGTTATGGCAACTGAAAGTTTGGGTATACAATATAATTTCCCTTCTATACTAAATGTATGCCCGTATAAACGTATTTATATACTTATTAATAGATTACTTACGACCTTGCCGAAAGCCCATTACTCTTTGACTCTATGGCTCTCTCTCTCCCTTTCACGCTTTGTCGTTCTTTGTTTGCCTTGTTTTGCTGTTCTTGTCGCACTTTTTGGGTGCTGCTAAAAAGCAGCGCATTGACTTGGCTTATGCCTATTTTTGGGCATATTGGCCCATTGAATTGTTATTGGATTTTGCTTGCTTATCAGTCAGTCGCTGACGATGTTTTGTGTTGGCAAATTTGATTGTTCAACATTTAATCAATTGCTTTGGGGAAAGATATTTGAAATATTCACAAATTATATAGTATTATATTATTATTAGAGTAAAGCTTTGCCAGAAATAGTCGAAATTTAATTTGTTAAATGTGTCATTGAAAAATTCTTTGTTTATTAACAAGTTAACAGATTTGTAAATTGTGTTATACAATGGAAATGTAGGACAATGTATAGATAACAATGCGCGGCGCATATTGATAAGAACTTGGCCAAGACAGAGCAAGAAATATCGCATTCGGTCTCTATATTTCGAAAAAAAATTAAAGTTTATGTTTGTTTTCAACTTTGTTAACCTCTTGTGCAGAGCAACAACAGCAACAACAACAACAACAACAGAAACGTCGACGCTTTCATCCGTTACGCAATCTTCGGCGCATATTTCGACGTCGCACAATCAATAGTGCAGATAGCGCAGCGTCTGCGACGGGTGCAGAGTCTCAGGGAGCGGGTTCATGCAACACATTGCCACCACCAGCGAGCAGTTCCAGTGAGAAGAATCTGCGTAGCATTGCCATCGCTGGGGTCTCATCCTCATCTTCAACAACGGAAGCGATCTCGGCATCCTCGCCAGCTTCACCGCTAACCCATCAACAGTTGCACGAAAGCTATCAGACACAATCGTTGCCCAAATCCAAATCCTACGGTGCCCACCGCGATGAATTGTTGAGCGTGTTGCTGGGCAAGAAGAGAGCTAGCAAGCAGACGCATTGCTTGGAGCAACTCCAACAAACCACCAATCCACAAACCATTCACTCCTCTGACACCATGTATCAGACGCAGCGACAACAGATGGGCGGTGTGCCCGTCTTTCCCGACACCATGGGCATGCATAGGAATTCTTATTATGCTGAGATGCGTTTGCATCACCGTCAGCTGCGCAGTGTTGGTGACTCGGGTCAGGATTTGGATGGCGATGATAGTGGCGCTGTTGGCGGCAGTGGCACCAACGATATGTCCGACAGTCAGCGCAGTCTCAGTGAGGGACGTTTGCTGGACGTTGATGGGTAAGTGTTGAAATCCTTGCAGAGTTGAGGATTGCCTTATTCTTACTCTTTCTTTATTTAGCAGTGGTTATACACGTGAAACTCTATCACAGTCACACGATAGCGTCTTCTCGGAATCTGCAACAGCGAGCAATCTTTCGATTGTATTGAAGGTGAGTGAATAATGTTTTTATCCTCCATATCTAAGACACTTCGATTGAACGTCCCTTCTCCAAAGTCTAAAAGTTAAACTTATTTAAAGGGAAATCCTTTTGAGTCTGTCTTTTCTTTGATTTGACCGTAGGACATAAAACTAAAATCATTAGAGATCGTCTTTTATCTTAAGATGACAACCAGAACAATAGTCTGCTTAGGATTGCATTGTTAAAAGTCCAGGCTAAAAGGCAACTTTAAGGTTTCTATCTTTTACAGTTTATCATTGAAACTCTATCCATAAAACTCCAATTAACCCTTGCGTTAATATTTTAATAGAAAAGTGTTGAGAATCTCTTCCATAAAGTTCATTTTTAATAGTCTTATTCTATGAGTTTCGATCTTAAGGTTCCCAACTGCTGGGCTTATCTCTAAAGAGTCTTAAAGAATATCTTTTGGAATCCATTTAGAATGTTATTCTTAAGTCATATTAAATGTTAAAGAGACCAGACTTAACAGGCCTAAGTTTATTTGATGTCTTCTCTCTCCAAGGCATAATGTTTAATATGCCTGCAAGAGTATAACTTGCACTTAAGCAAAGAAGAGTCAAAAAAGTATGCTTATTCATTTCTCCCTTCCGTTTTCGGCCGACATATATCGATCCAAATTCCCAAATACCCAGCTCGCAATTAGCCTAGACGATGACTCACTCGAAAGCAACCCCTCTTAAAAAGCATGTTGTAATTGAATCGCTCTTAAATAACAGTTAACAGCTTGAATTCGAAATGAGCCTTCAAGGGTTGTTATTTGTGATGGAGCAGTAACCGATGATATATGCGAACATATTATTTATATGCAATGCTTGTGCCCCACTTTTTTTTTGGGCATACGCCCCACTTCATACGTCACATTGTTGTTGTATGGTTGAGTCACAATTTAAATTGATTTTAATCAAATTCAATTTACTCGAATTTTTTGTGTGTCTCTTGGGGGGGAAAGTGGTCATTGACTCAACTGTCATTATTTGTTATTGCCTCTTTTGTGGATGCTAATTGTACAAATCTGTGACTTGTTCGGATCGAGCTTAAGTTCTTTTGTCAATTGAGACATATTTCTGGTTCTAATGAAAAGATTTTTGGGACAATCTGTCTATAAATATAAATATTTAAATTTATTTATGTCTTAGTTAAAGTTCCATAATAAAAATCTATTTTTTTGCCTTCTATCAAGTTATTGTTCTTGTCAAATTATTTTCCCACTTCTTCACTTACTTTTTTTGAGTGTACATTTATTACCTAACTTGATCGACGGCAACAGCAGCAACAGCAGAAATTGCTGGTGTCGACGTCCGCGCCAGTTTTGACTGCATAATCGGAAAACTTGGGTGTGAAACAAGAAGAGGAAGTGAAAAAGAAGAAGCAGCAGAAGCCGCCGCCGCAAGCGTCTCTCATTTTGTGCAACTCAAAACTTAAAGACAAAAGCTCCTGAAGCCAAAACCCGCAGCTCGTTGTTGCAACTGGCAACAGTCTAATATTGTTTCTGTGGACTGGACGGTTTACTCTTTGCTCAAGCAGCGCGTGGCAAATGTGTGTGGCTTCTTCTTCGCCCACTTCGCCACCACACACCCCCCCCCCCCCCCCCCTCTTGTTTCTAACGCATCGTCAGTGTGTTGCAGTTTTCTGGCCAAACAAGTTGGTTGCGTTTCTCACCCGCCTGCTGTCGTTTACTGCAGTAGTAGCTGCTTCTTGTTATTCCACTTTTTTCCACTTGACTGTCAGTTAGCCGCTGCTTCTGCCTATTCTTCTTGTTGTTTTTGTTGTTGTTGCGGCTTATTTGCCAACCTGGTTAGCAAATAAATCGCATTTCTTTCTGTTTCTATGCTATCGAACTCCTGCAAAGTTTTCCGCTAAATCAGTTTGTTTCGAGTCGAGCTTGGATGTCGACAACAGCGTCGCGGTCGCAAATCAAAAATTATAGAATAGAAAATTAAAAATTGTTTGATTTGCAAAAGTGAAGTTCAAACTTCGAGTGTTCGTGTATAAGTTTAGTTTTGTGAACAAACTAACTACATATTGTAATTTATTCTTTGTGGTATAAAGTTCTGATCCTAAAAGAAAAGACCATTTGAATTTCTCTATGCTGAATATGAAAGCAAAAATATATCTACAAATTATTGAGAAAACTTTCCAATTAAAAGGCTCCAACTATATTTTGAAGCTTTGGTTTCCTGTCAGACTTGAACCTTTAGCCAGACCAACATGACTAGCATTTAACCGGTTCGCATGATGCTCTACAGATTGTTAGTATACATAAACAAAAACAAATAGTTAGAGAAAAAAATCTAGTTGAGCGTCCATAATGGGGAAATTGAGCGACAGCGCAGACATTCAATTTTCACTATGCGACGACGGACGAGATTGCTTGCATGGATGGATGGATGGATAGATAGATGGATGGATGGTTAATGGTGGATATGGTAACACGGTAACACGCATTGGACACGATGAAATGAGGCTGTTCAGGAGCGAGCACACCAATCAACAGGCAGTACAAAAATGGAGGAGGGAAGTGGGGAATGATAATGGGGACAACATGCGATGTCATTTCACACGCTCTGCATTAATTGCCTTTTTGAGAGAGATAGAGAGATAGAGAGATAGAGAGAGAGAGAGAGAGATAGAGAGATAGAGAGAGAGAGAGAGAGTATAAATGGGTAAAGGCAGTTGGTCTAAACCAGTTGGTCAGTGAGGCTGTTAGGCTGAATTTAGGACTAACGAAAATCCAATTCAAAAAAAGAATTCGGAGCGCTTTTAAAGTGACCCACATTCCAAACAACTTTGCAAGCAATGCATTCATTCAGTAGTGCGTGCATTCATTTAGTAAACGCAGTATTCAGACTTCCTGCTTTGGTATATTGCATAAACTATTGATTTACATACGAAATGGATTTCCGCCTCTAATACTTATTTGGCATACTTTTCGATCCATAAGACTTTAAGACTGTTAGATTGTTTTATTGAAACAAGTTAAGTTTTCTTGAATGGTTTGATGGAATCAAGAACCATTTTGAAAGAACCAATTGAAAGGCTTTTTCGGACTCTTTGATGTATGGGAGATATTCAATTGGATGTTAGCAAAAATCTGAGAAGTAATCCAAAAATATTGATTTTGCGACAAAATCTTTAACTGAAACTTGAATAAAAACTAAACCAATAACTGGTCATAAAAGCAATTTGCTTGTCGTAAGCTTTGTGTACATTTTTAAAATTATAATTGGATTTGCATAACTGAAAGTTGAGCACAAAGTTTGTAATGTGACACAAGCAGGAAGCTAATTTTCCGCATCCATATGTTTGACAATCAAAAAACAAAAATGCAAAAACCAAGTCCAAAATGATTTAATGCAATCGCTTTGCATTCATTCATTGCTTGTCTGCCAACTGTTGCGCTGCAATGCGAACAAGAAAAAATAACAAACCGAAACTAAAGTAATGCTTGCAATCTTGTGTCACTCCACCCGCATCCTCCCCCTGGTCAACCACCACAGATATGCTGTTGTAATCAACACACGCAGAGTCATTCAGTCAGTTAGTCAGTCAGTCAGTCGAGCAGGCTGCTTGCTGTTGGCCAAAACTAGCCGCTAGTTGCATGTCAGGCCAATGGCCATAAGTTGGCCCACTCACCAAGTGTGCCAATAAATCAACGATTGTGACGAGCAAACAGATCTACGATTATATAGTCTATGTATGGAAAAATTAACAAACTTTTTCAGGTAGCTAGAAGCTTGCCGTACCAGCTTACTAGACTGAAAAAAGGGTATTTGGGATTATCTAGGAAATCTTACATTAAATAATTGTATACCTGATGGTACTTTAACAGTTAGATAACATTCGGATATCTTCAGCTACTTCCAAATACTATGAAGAAATATTGGAATCTATAGATATTATTTCTACAGTCGTTGTCTATGCTCGACATCATGTTGTTGGCATATAGTGCAATGAACTCAAATCTATAATGACTAAACAATTAAAATTTGTTTGTGCGAGTACAATTTATGTACAAGGTCTTCAACTTGACAGCATTTAAGCACTAAATCCTTAGGATCTCGCTTCCCAAAATAGATATCGAATGCAGGAATAGACAAAGTATGCTTTAACACAACACAACTCTCTTTACTTCAACTCCAAGCGTCATGCTCCACAGAAAATGATTAATGCAATGGGGCAGCACAGAAACTGGAAGCATATCCATGAGGAAGCGTCTACCCAAAACTTTAAAAATAGAGCGCTCGAGTGGATAGGAGAAGTGGGTGTTGAAGAGCGGGGTTGATGCCGTTGTACATTTGTTTATTTGGCTTAGTTTAAAATTGATAGTTTTTGACTTAAGGTATTTTTCTTAGGTTTTATTTCGTAGGGCCTTGTTTTACCCTTGAATCGCACACAATCTCTCCTTGTCTCTGTTTTTTTTCTCCCTGTCTCTTCAAATGATGAGTATAAACATATTTCCAGTGTGCCTTGCCTGCTTGCTTGCCGGGCACCTAATTATGTTTTGACTAGGTAAAATTTGAAGATGCCATTTTACAATTGTTGCATTGTTGTTGTTGTTGTTGTTGCTGTGTCTATTGTAGCATCTGTTGAGGGTGCTGCCTATGCCCCTACCTTGGTTTCTCCGTCCCATTTGCCTGCCCTGCCCTGAACTACGTCGTCAAGTCGACTTCAGTTGCACATTGCACTTGGACGCGTGCACAACGTTTGCTTTTATTGCCGCTTTTGCCGCTTTGGCTGTACTTCAGTTTGTGGAAAGAAAGTGAAATCGAACGGATCGCGTGCCAGCCACAACTCAACAATAACAATAGCCCTTATTAGTTAATTATCACAAGTGTGGAGGGAGAGTGAGAGAAAAAGCTTTGGTGGCACTTTTATTTATTTGTTTCACTGCAAACCGAGATCAACAAAATGGTAGCCGGAAGTGCGGGTAACCGCAACATTCAAACGAATCCATTCCAGCTTTCGTTTTCGGTAAGAGAGTTTTGCCGGTTTCTAATTAATCGCCTCGTACTTTGGCCGGGGCATGGTGTTATTTTTATACACTAACCCAATTGCTTTCAGTATGGCAACAGAATTTAAAAATATTATTAGAATAGCTCGACCGATCAGAGCTTTTACACCACAAAAAAAATAAATCTTTTTTATAACTCACCTAACTAACAGTTCAGTATAGTATTTTTGGCCTCGTCCTTGAGTCGAGGCAATTACAAAAAATGTTAGACTTTAAGCAGAATCCGTTCAAAATGCGACTAACTGGATCATCGAGTGGCGAAAGTCGACTCAGTCGCAGTTGCCTACGTGCTCGCTTAGTGTTCCGCTGGAAGAGCTGGGTAAAACCAAGACGTCTTAGAAAAAAACCAATAAGTTAGTCAACCTTCGTCTAATAACATGCAAATCATATTCATTTATAGGCGGAGCTAACAGATGTGCTGCGAAAACGTCGAAATCGTCCCGATGCTTCCGATGAGGATCTGGGTCTGCCTCGCAGCCCAGTTTCACCACAGCGTCTCGCTGGCGCCGGACAGAGTCGCAAAAGTACCAGTTATCAGACCCGAAGTGTCACTCAGGGTCATGAGGTGTCCTCCCTTAGCCTGTTGAGCGTGAACAGCACCGAAGGCATCGAGGACACAACCCAAAGCCATAGATCCCAACACACGAGCAACAAATCGATAAGTTCCACGGAGCACATGGGCTCGCTGGTGTTGCGGAATCATCAGCATGAGGATGATGTAGATGCAGTGGGCTCGGAACGTCAAAGGCTATCGCATGCGGCTGCCAGGCACAAGATGGCCATTAGACCAGTCAAAAAGAAGGTTCCCACAAGGCAGCACAGAAGAACCTTAGACGTAAGTAGAGAAACAAGTATAAGCTTCGAACTCTCATCATTTCGACTTCTTTTCAGACTTCCATACCCGAGGTAAATGAGGAGCTTGCCAAACAGGCACAAAATCCCATCTTGAGAACTCTCAAAGGTAAGTTTTGAACCTTTGACCCAACTTTATCTCCATCTAATTTTTTTTAACTTCCTAGATACCGATCTTAACACCAAGACACGCTCTTTGCCACCGGGCAGCACTTTAACTGCCGCAACAACCGCAACTGCCACCACCAACTCCACCGTTACTAATTTACGTACCAAGACAATCGAGCAAAATAACTCAACGAGAACAACAACAACTACACCAACGTCCTCTTCCTCCTCACAAGTCTTTGGCTTACGTGCACTTACTTTCAAGGCGGCCAATGCTCTGTTCGATGGACGATATGGGGAGTCTTCAACCGATGGCGATGATGTCACCAATGGCACATCGGATTCCAGTGAGCATGGATTTCTGCGAAGACTTATTCATCGCAATTCAAAACGCAGTATTGCTAGAGCCAACGATGGCTTCGAGGATGTAGACAATAGTCAGAACTCAGCCAAGAAGCTTCAGATATCTACCTCCTGTCTAGAAGCAACTTCACGTGATCCACTACAGCTGTCTAGCAAATCTCGCAGTGCCACCTCGCATGAGCAGTACATTCAGGAGACGCGTCAGACTATCAAGCGTGAGATTCAAAACGAAGGCAAACATGGTCTTAATGCCATGGTCAGTAATTATGGCGTCCAACCTCAACCACCCACCGCAGTAAAGCCAAAGTCGGGTCCGGCAGCACGTCAGCGTTATTTGCCACAGGAACTTGGAGTGACCTCACCCAGTGCCTCCCTTACGAACAGTGACAGCGATGTGACCAATTTGCTTTCAAGGAGTTCCCGTGGCAATGACACCTTCCAGTCAACCTCACTTGTGAGGGAACAGACACAACTTAAATCGGAATCCTCTTCCTCTTCGGGTCACTTTGAGCGTAAACCTCGCATTGTGGGTTTGAGTGCCTTTCAGCAGAAGCTCTCACGCTCTAGTGATTCAATGGGTCAACACTCGAGCTCCTCGAACTCGCTGGAAACCAGCACAGATGAGCCTTCACCTCTCTACTACGAGGAAAAGCAACGCAAGACGGTTGAAAAAGCCCGTAGTTTCCGCAACTACCAGGGTGAACGGGATGTTATTATCGAATCCCCATCTATGCACAGCAATATGCCTAGCTTACCGGATCTCTCGCTTAGTTTCCGTGTGCCAACTTCCTACTATAAGCAACAGCAATCGCCACAGTCGCCATCGCCATTGACTTCTCCAATGTCTCCCAACGCCAAATGCGTCTCCCTGGGCTTCGAGATTAATGATAATAAATTGCTTCAGTCACGCACTGAATCCACTGGCAAGCTGCAGCAAACAAAACTCTCGCCCCAGCGCAACTCAGCGCTGTTGTTGACCACTCCAGGTCCTGCCAATATCAGTCAGATCGAACAGAACATTGACCTGCTTGTCAAGTCGCCAATGGTTAGTCTACTTAGAAAGTCCGGCACTGTGAGTGAACAGCTCACTCTGGAACCGCAGCAACCAGCTGTTCCACTACGACCCAAGGTACTCGAACTCAAGCAGACGACAACTATTGCTATTGGCTCGCCTGGTAAGGAGGTTGCAAGTCCTCTGGCCAAGAACGCCAAGTTATCAAGCAGTCCGCCAACCACTCCATGCAAAACCAATGCGGAAATAAAACCAGAGTTCATGAAGATACACCTGAACCGGGTGGATCAGGCCCGTTTGCACAGCAAGACCAATCATCTAGTGCTCGCCAAGAATGTTAAAACCCCTTCAACTCCTTCGGAACGCAGTCAAAGTAGTGACGATCTGAGCATCCAACGTCTCAGCAACGAGAGCTCGAAAAGCGTACACATTGTTGAACGCTGCCAGAAGCCAGCACAGCAGACATTACCTAACCAGTATTTTAGCCAGCCAACGGTAGGAGGATCCTTGGTCAAGCAGAAGCGTGCTGTTAGCGCGAATAGTTTGCGTTCCAGCTACGTGAGCAGCGGAAGCAGCAGTAATGGAAGTAGTGAAGTGCTTATCACATCCTCCCCAGCTGCTACCGCGCCCAGCACACCACCAAAGATCAAGCCGTTGGAGCATAACGTGGAACAGGAAAAGGCAAACGCCAATCGCTTCTCACTGGAGGAACGTAAACGTCTGTTTTTAAGTGAGGAGAAGACTCAGGCGGACCGCAAGCTGGCCGAGATGCGTTACGAGCGTAAAAAGCCGATTAACGAAGAGCTCCAAAAGAAATCCGAGTCAGTCACGCCCAGCTCACCGATCACGCCCAGCTCTCCAGAAGTGGGCAATGGTAATGCTGTTGTGCTGCGAAAGAAATCCTTTGGTAGCACCAATGGAAGTACCAATAGTAGCTGTAATGGCAATGGCAGTGGAAGTTGTAATACCTCTGGTAATGATGATCCCACACCTGAGCTGATGAAAGTCTTTGCACGACGTTCCCTTAAGGTCAAAGATGAGGATGTTGTGGCAATGGCTCAAGTGGCAATGGCCGCCAATCACAAGAAGATTACAAATGGCAGTCAGAGCATCGATAGCGACAAAGAAAACCAATCAAATAGTGAGGAAAAGCTGGATAAGATTCAACCCATTCAAGAGCCACCAAAAGCTACACAAACGCATGCAACCCATCCACAGCAGTCTGTAGCCAACAATCGCAGCACTGTGGCTGACTTTCGTAATCTCAACAATAATGTGCAGCCCGCAGCACAGCAAAAATTTTCCAACCTGCCGCCAATCAAGATCAGCAATGTGCGCAACAGCAACGGCAACAGCAATAAAAGCAACAGCAACAATAACAATAACAGCGTTAAGCATCCCAATGAACGCTATTCACTGCAACTAAAATCGATGGGAGCAACAATTAATGCCACAACACCAACAGCAGCGACAGCAAAAGTTGTCACTGCATCAACAACAGTTGATAATACAACTGCAGCAATTGAAAGGCCTGCTACGCCCACTAAGCCCATTGAGCGTTCGGCAACAGTGGGCGAATTCAAAGGCATTCACCAACGACGTGCAGAATGGGAGCAGCGTGTTAAAGAGGCGCTTAAATAAACTCCTGCTGTTAAATAACCGACTCTGTTAATATCCGTTAAATGTTAAATAACAGATACTGAGCCTATTTCGCAATCCAAGTGCTTATTTGTCTAGTGATGCTCTCTGACCTGAAAGCAAATATAACAATATAAAAAAAGCGTAAAATAAGTGAAAAACAAAACAAAAATTGTGTATAAAATATATATATATATATATATTTATGTATATTACAAAAATATTTATAACGAAAAGCCGCGTGAACCACTCGTGGACTGTTTTTTATGTCCATTCCAAAGAAACGAGTTGGCGTCTTCGATCGATCTTCAAAATGTTTAGTTTACATATGTACTTGTAGTTTTGAGTTTAATTATTGTACGTGCAAGTCAAAATCGCATCTAATAATAATAATAAAAAATAAATAAAAAGAAACAACAACACTAAAATAAAACTTGAAGGACTGTGAGTAAAATTTACAAATTCAAATAGTATAGTAGCAGATTGGTTTATGATATTTGAAACATCTGATGTGTGTTTAATGTTGATATTCATATTAAATATAAACAAAACAATAATATATCTACTATCTATAGAGATAGTATAATTAAGCTAGATTATCGCGAGCTTTTTAACAAACTAACAAAATTAATAACAGTTTTCACAACTCTTATATCTGTAATAGCATTTAATCTATCGTATTCATAGAATATATGTATATTGAAAATGTTGTTGGAATGTAAACTGTTCAAGTTTGAAAAGATTGCATGCACATACTTATGAAATATTCATATACATATAAAATACTTACAAACATGAGATATATACATTCAAAAACAAAACAATTAACAATCTGTATGCCCGCTGTGGCAATATTCCAACATATACAAATAAAAGAATGCAAAAAAAAAAACAGTTAAAAAAACAAATCTATTATTTTAGATGATTTTATGTGAAAGCTTGGAGATTCAAATATGCGAATTAACTCTTTTGTGACTTACAGAAGGGAAAAAACTAAGCGTCTATTAATATCAGATGACTAAAAGTAAGTACAAATAGAATCATAAAGATATCTATATTTAGATTTCACAACCTAACAATCAGATAAAGATATATCACCATACACATATATTAATTTGTTTTTAAACTATTAATGGTCAAAAACTAATATTTGCTGTCTGTTTTAATTTAATTTATTATATATTTTTAAATATTTAATGGACTTTCTCGTGTAAAAAATTTCAAAACTGATTAAGTTAAAAAACATATTATAACTATGAAATATTCATATACGTATAGAACTACAATTTCAAACCAGTATGGAAAAATATTTAACATAACCCACTGACATTGCTTTTTTTTATAAAAGAGTCCTTTCAAAATTGAAAGAGTATTGTGAAGTCTAATCGTTGCATTTAATTGCAATTTCCCAATATTTTTACAATATTTATGCAATAATTCCTTGAATTTCTGATCGGGTTGCAAAATGTGGATTTTCCATTCGCCACAAATGCAATGCGTTCAATGCTTTTGGCAAACAGCTTGCTTGGTTTTATAACTGCATTTGTGTTGGGGTAAGTGTATTTATTATATTTCCTTCATTTGTTTTTGAATTTGTAAGAAATAATGCCGAATATTCAGCAAAAAAAATAAAAAAAATTGAATTTATTAGTGTCAAGCAATGAATAAATGAGCAAAACATTTGTATAAATAACAAAAATTTGTAGTTGCCTTAACATACATATAAGTAAGTATATATGTGGAATGTATCTAGTTATGAGTTACTACGCATTAGCTCATTCAGGCTTGGCTTGATAAAAAAAAGGTTCAGTTCTTGAAATTTCTCATAACATAATTAAAAATTATCTAAAAAGCAAATGAGTTTCATGAATATGCGTCTTTCCACAGAAGTCTCTTCGTATGAAGATATGACTCTTAATCCGTCTTTAGCCGTCGCGACGGCTGGCAGGCAAGCTCATTATGTGATCGTTCAGCATTACCTGCGCGAAGAAGGAAAATAAAGTCAAAAATTATGACCTCATGGATGCCGATTTCTCCCATAGTGTCGTCATTGTGCTCTCTCGCTCGCTCTTGTGGGGGTTCGTTTCATTTCGTCGATTCACAGCGGACACACAGCGACATTAATGCTGGCTGGCATGGCGCTGGCTGGCTGTTATTGTGAATAGACATGGATGCTGTTTTAGTTTCAGTTTAAATCAAGAACTCGACGGACGGAAGCGAGATCCGCTGTGCGAAAGATCGGGGCGCCAAAAAAGCCAAAAAGATCGCGAAACAAGCACACTTTGTGCTTATAGAATTAAAAATAATACCATGCTATATGGAATAGCGACTGACACAATATATTAATTTTTAAATACCTATGTGAGCTTAAGCAAAAAAAATTCAAAATAAAATAATCACTGTCGAAAATAACAGGTGTCATGCACATATATTGTGCTAATATTTATTTTAAAAAAATATACAAATAAAATCAATAATAAATAAGATGCAAAATATAACTCCTACGCCTGGCACTCCGCCACCGTCGCGGCGCTCCAATCGTCCGCCACGTATAAATATCCACAATATACACAACAATAACTATTTCGGATCGGCAATGGGCGGCGTCTCCTCAATGCCTCCCAGCGCACAGCCCCAATCGCCATATCCCTCACAGACAAATTACACCGGCGCCGGCACGGCTGGTCCCTATTGGCCACCCGCTGCAAATCCTTTTGGTGCCACGGGCAATTTTATGACAAAGGGCTATGAGGGCTTCCTTGATCTCACCAAGTCGGGCATGAGTTTCGGCGAGAAGTTCAGCTATGGCTTGTACAATAAGTTTAGCCACTGGTCCAGACGTTGGTTCACCCACATTTTCCTGCTCATAGTTCTCGCTCTGTACAGCATGGTTGGAGCTGTACTCTTTCGAACAGTTGAAAGTGAGTTGATTTTATTCATCATTTCAGTCATTTCTGTGTATAAACAATCTTCGTTTTAAAATGATTTGTTTGCTTATCAAGCTCTTCGGGCGATTGTTGTGAAAACAATACTAAAACAAAGCCAAAAAACAAAAATATACAAATATGTCTATATTTACCCGTTTTGTATCAGGGAAAATCGTTAAATGCAAATCGTGCTCTTCTCTGACAGTACACAAATAATTAAACGGATGAACGAAATAGCTACAAAACAATAAAATTAACACACACACACAGATGAATCAGAAATGTTAACCCCCTCAGGGCTATAGAACATGTTTGCATAAATCAAATTAGCAAAAATGAAATGATTAATTTGAAGATAAAAGCGACTAAATAATAACGACTTTACAAAATGTTTTCTTAATGTTTTTAAACTAAGTTATAGAAATTTCAAAACAATGAGAGAATCTTTTTCAATGATTTACAAGCTAGGTTTCAATATTCGTTAAATTTTAAATTCCCAAATTATGCTCTTACGAACGAATTTTCAATTTCAATTAAACTGTCTAATCCATTTTAAACTAAAAATAAAATTTACTTCTTGAAGGCTGGAAAAATCAAGTTAACCAACTCAAAACAAATGCATTAGCATTTCTTTCTGTTCAAACATCCCCCACTTGAAAAGAACTAAAATTAAGAACACACCTGAAATATATTTTTCATATATATTATTGAACTTTATGTTTTCCATAGAGGGAGCAGCTGACCTAGAATTCAAAACCCAGCAATACCAACAAAAGTTGTTCTTTAATGAGCTGCGTCAAATGGCAAAAGATCCACTTTTCAATACGGTTAGTTGAACAAAAAAACACCTCAAGTATAATAACATTAAAATATTTGAATCTTTGTGCAGTTACCAGAAACATTTGACCCCAAAGTTGTGTTCATAATGAACGCTCACAAACCAATTGTGGAGAGCCTTTTAAGATCGGGCTTAACACAGGAAGAAGATGTCCTCAAGAAGCATCCCTGGTCCTTTTGGAATGCTATGGTCTACAGTTGTACCGTCTATACGACAATTGGTAAGCACAAATTTTATACAATAGTTCTTAATTAAAAGAGTTTGTCACTAGTTTTTTATTTAGAAATATTGATATACATACAAATATAAATATATATAGAGACTTCGTACAAAGAAAATTTACATATTTAAAGGCGCTTGTCAACATTTTCTGCAGAAACTCAAAATAAGTATGTGACACAAAAAAAAAACTCAGAAAAAAATAGAAATAGTTTTCGGTTTTGTGTTGTTTCTTTTGCTGCTGAAAAAGTCTGAAAAATTTATGCGAGTTTTATTTATAAAGAAAAGAAACATTTGTCTTTTTTGGAAAATTGTCATCGTTCCTAATGAAATGAAAAATATTTGAAAAATCACATTTCAACTCAGACAGCAACCAAATTCTCGGTAAACATTGCTTTAACTTAATCAAGCTTAAATATTTTGTCTTTCGTCTTTCGTTAAATGAAAATCCCCTAATAAATATGATGCGAAAAAACACAAGAAAAGTGTTTAGCTAAGAATTTAATTCAGTTTTCAATTCATTCAATATTCTAAAATAAAATCTCAAACCAATAAAAATAAACATAAACATAAGTTGAATGCGAATTCGATCCGTTATCAAGTGAATAGCATTGCGCATACGCCACGTGTGGTGGTCGGTCGGTGGAGCACGTCTATCAAGTGTGTGCTAAATTAAATAATTACACTCACACACTCACGCACACACACACGCATCCATAGATTGTTGCCGAATTGGTTTAATATTAAATTCTTATGAAAACAAAAATAAACAAGTAGAAACTTTGCAGTCGGACACAGCCGACTGCGGTATGCTCGATACCTGTAATAAAACCGGTAAAAAGAGGCTTGATTGCAAAGGGGTACGGTCGCGGGAGGGGTTAACGCTGTCTCAAAGATTGTCTGATGCAGAAAGGGATGCCACCAGCTATCTTCCTTCAAAGTTTGGTGACTCTAGCTGAAAGTTTGTAAAAGGTAGGGAAAGGGCGGCTGGGGGTGGAATGGGTGGGCGTGGCTCCAAAACTTTGATGCAGTTCTTTGGGGTTCGCTACCAGCTATTATCCTACCAAATTTGGTGGCTACACGCATTCCCAATCTAAATTAAGATAATTGGAAAGTTTCAAGTCTATTGCTTGAAGGGTGTGGAAAAAAGTTGCGAACATGACGGACATTGCACAAAACCAATATACTCTTTACCTTCGGTATCGAGAATAAAAACATTTAAGATATGCGTGTTATGTCTTGCCAAATTATTTATATTTACGTCACGAATCTTTGACGGGTGGAAATCGTTATAATAAAAGATTAACTGAATTTCCATGAGCAATATCAGACAGTGGGATACTTCAATTTAGAGTGTGAATAAAATTAAATTTTGTGACGCATCAAAAATTTGAATAAATTTTCAAAAATTAATTAAAGTGACTTGCAAAAACAGATTTAAATAAATGAAACTGATGTAGTAATTGTCAGTTTTACATCAGAAAAGATTTTAGGCGTCGTCAACAACAAGGCATAATTTTGTTTTACTTATTGCTTGATTTATTATGTGTTAAGTAATAAACTTTTAAGCATATGGTTAATAAAGCACTTTGGCGCCAAGTGTTGGCTAAAGCTTTCAAAGCTTTTTAACACTCGTGGCGTAAATATTGTGCCAAGCATAAAAAGCGCCGCCACAATTATGACAATTTAATGTTAACCAACAATAAATAAGTATAAAAACAGCTAAACTAATGGCCAAGTTAGTAGATACACAATAGAAATATTCAAACAGCTGTTTGTGTCTTTAAAAACAAAAAATGTATACAAAATATGTTTCAATATTTTCATGCCACGAGCAGTTGGAAACCAGACGACGTCGCAGTCGAAACTGCGAGCAGTCAAAACGTGTTCGAGAATAGAATTTATTTTGAAAAAATATAAAGAGAATGCATATAGAGTATATATGTATACAAAATAGTTGTGTTGAAATTTCTGCATATACTTAGTAATTTTCTGTTGGTGCCAAAGTGAAATTGTTTATTGAGGTGTCAATAAAAGTATTATCTTATAACATTACACCAAACCCGAACCAAATGTCTACTCAAGCGCTATAAAAAGATTATTTTGCATACCGAAAAAAGTGATATAATTACAAATATACGCTTTTTTCCATTTGGAACAAAATATGAAAACCTATAAATAGAGCCATGAGCTAGACAAAAGAAACGAGAGAGAAAAACCAAAACCAAAAAATAACTTAAACTTGCAGAAATTAGCGCACATTTTGATATACTTTTGCTATGGAAAGTGCCGAGGAACGTGGAGCAGCTTCAATGTCCAGACAGCTGCGACATCGACGTCGCCTTGGACGCAATCAACGGGAGCAGACACCCGATGCCGGAAGATCATCACTGGACAGTCAGTCTAGACTGGAAGTGGAAGGGGCACAACATGTTTCAATGCAGATACGTCCGCCTGGAGCGAAGTCTGCTCATGAGAGCAAGATACTCCGAAGGCGAGATAAAACCTTTGCAGGCGTAGCAGCTCGAAGTCAGTCACAGCCGCGAGAGGCAGAGAAACTAAGCAGTCCGGATGCACATCAGCTGATTAAGCATCGCAGCTTATCCTCACCACGTCATAAAGATGAATCCAGCGAGAGTGAGCTGACGGGCAGCTCCCAATCCTACAAAACTCAACCAAGGCAAGGCGAGGACTCTCTCAGCCGCCTGGAGCAAAATCTTCAGCGTTTTGAGGATGAACGACGTCGTTTCGAGTCGGAAAAGCGTCTGTTTGAGCGGGAAAAAAGGGAGCACAAATTGCGACACCGCGCACAATTGGATCATGAAGAGCGTAAGCGATTGCTTCAGAACTATAGAAAGATCAGTGATAGTTTCCAGCTGCCCCAAGATGAGGATGAACGTCGTCGTCTGGTACAAAGTTTGCGCCTGCAAAGAAATGAGGTGCCACCGGTTCGATCAAGAAATCGTAGCAGTGGCTACGAGGAATCCTCCACACAGTTCAGCTCTTCTGATGCAGATACGGCCGAGGAGGTGCAGTCTAGGTTGAAGCCAATAGTGCGCAAGGCAACAGTTTCACAGCCCATTCGTGGCGCACCTCCTCCTCCACCAGTCCATACACAACAAGCACCACTTAAACCACCCGATCGTGCCTCGGTTAGTCGTAACAATTCCCTATCTCCAGTGCGTCCCCAGCGACGCTCCAAGACGCCCGAGCAAAGGGAGGCGCAGGAGCTCAGCCGGAAAATGGAGTATGTAGAGGTAGGAGAAACCCCTAGAGGAGAGGAAGTTAAGGTAAAGCTTACCGAAGAGCAACAACGAGAAGAGCTACGAAAAGCTTATGTGGAGGCAGCTGAGAAAGCTGCTGTTGCAGAAGCCGCCCTAGCCAAGAGCCTAGGCACCTTCTCCGTAGATAAAGTAAGACGTAGCCATAGTCTTAGGATGCCCGAATCGCAGGAGGAGAAGCCTAAATCAGACACTAAGCGTAGCAGCAGTTTGGAGCGACCTTTGAGAGCAAAGCGGACACCAAGTTTGGAGAGGCCAAAAAAAAAGGAGGTACCACCCCTGCCGGAAACGAAAGATTTCGAGGAACTTCAAGGAGACGCTGTGGAAATCAAATCCGAAACAGAACCTTCACCTTCTTCAACAAAAAAGAATCCTTCCCTGCTTCAACGGCTTGCTAACATCTTTAAAAGCAAACCAAAACACATTGAGGAGGAGCCAAAAGCTGTGATCCTTTCGGAACTACCAGAACCTTCAAAGATTCTTTCGCGAGCATTTCTTTATCATTTTCGCTTGGAAGCGGCACACGAATGGCGACGCCTCAAACTAGATTATCCAATGCGCATGGCGGAGCTGAGAAGATCGAGAAACGAATGTGTTTCCCAATCAATATTGTTAATACTGCTGTTGGGTTTTGGAGGTTTAATGTTCCGCTATACAGAGGGCATGTCGGAAAACATTTACAAGTGCGAGGTGCGCAAGGTGAAGAGGGATTTTATAGACAATCTCTGGGAAGTCAGTCATAATATGAGGTATGACTTGGCAACTTAATTTTGATTAAGCATTTGATTTTCATATTTTCCTTGCTAGAGAGGAAGACTGGAAGTCTTTGGCTCGTCATAAGCTACGTAGTTTCGAAGATGAATTAAACACTTTGGCAGAGTTGGGTTTGCGACGCTTTCCAGGCCAGAAGTCTTTTAACTTTGTAAATTGCTTCATTTACTGCTGGAACGTAATCACAACTATAGGTAATGGAATAAGGTCTTTGACAAAAGAGACTGGGTTTGATACCTCTAAGTACTTATACGTAATAATAAGTAGTAATAATGATAATTATATTTATTCGACTTCCTATAAAATCACCTTTCTCTTTACCATCTTCTATTTCACTAGGTTACGGTCACATAACGCCAAAGACAAGAGCTGGACGATTTTTAACAATCATCTATGCCATCATCGGTATTCCCATGTTCTTGATTGTGCTCGCTGATTTGGGTAAACTTTTTACGAGATGTGTAAAGTTCGTTTGGGCTTATGTGAGGCGACTTTATTACACTCGCTCCTGTCGTCGTATACGGAAGCAGGAGCAGGTGCGTTATGCAATGACGGGAATAAATACAATGTACGACATGGCCATACGACGTCCAAGTATGTTCTTTGGCATGAGCGATGTACCAGCGGAGGAGGAATCGCAGGATGCTGAAGCGGGCAAATCGTTGGACACATCCCATCCGGAGACACCAACATCACCGTATCCGGAAACCTTTGAGGTGGACGACGAGTTCAACTTACCCATATCAGTGGCTTCAATGCTGCTCATTGCCTACATTCTATTGGGTTTCTTTGGATATAGATTTATTGAGCCAGGTTGGTCCTTCATGGATTCCTTCTACTTTATCTTCATATCAATGTCCACCATTGGCTTTGGTGATCTGGTGCCTGGTAATCCATTCTATGTGATGGTCAGCATGATCTATATGATATTTGGACTAGCCTTGACCTCCATGTTCATTAATGTGGTGCAGATTAAGCTCAGTGATCATTTCAAGCGTGCTAGCGCCAAAGTAGGAGCCACCATTGGCATGAACATGGCCAGTGAGTTTGGAGATGAGCTCGGATCACAGGCGAAAACAATATCGGAGCTTGCATCAGTGCACGGATCGAGATTGGGTCCCATCGATGAGGATATTCAGGAGGGAAAGAGCCCACAGCCGCACCTTACATCGATCCTCCGACCACCACGCCCCCTGTCGCCCACATCTATGACAGGAGAGCCAACAGCTATACCAAGAGAGAGTCCACCGCCTTTGCTGCCTAAGCGACAGCCAGATCCTCGACAGCCAACGCCAACCGAGAGTGAATCAAAGAAGAAGTACCGATTCTTTTGAGAGTTGCTTCATTCTTCCCTCCTTTGGACTTGTAACTTAGTTTAATTCGAGCTTTTTCATTACAAAGCTACGAAATGACGAGAGTCCTCTAAACCTGAAAATACTTTTACATAGTTATATGAAACAAAATGACACGAATAACTCTTAACGAATTTGTACCCGGCAAAAATGGTACATGATTTGTTGATTTAATTTATAACTTAGTATAAAATTATTTGTAATAAAACGTAAATGAGTTCTTATTAAGTTTTTATTGTTGTAACTCAAGTAACTTGCCTAAATATTTTTCAAGTCTTGAATATTTCCAAACACAAACTGCAAATAGTATGTTTGTAGTAAATGCCTAAGTTTGTGAAATGGTATGCTGCTTGCATACACAATAACAACAACAAATACCACACATCGCCCATAGGAAGCAATGCACATCTGCCAGCGTGAAACGAAATGAATTTAGTGGTCGGAGCCAATCTGATGTGCGAGCGTGGTGTGTGTGTGTGTATTTTAAAGCGTAGAGTTTCGGGTGGAAAGAAGTGACGGAAGTGTGAGTATTGGAGTGCTGACTGAAGAGAGCTAAGTGCTAAACGTAACTCTCTCTTTTTGACATTGCACGAAGGGACTACGCGCGTCGTTCGGCTCTGCATATGAACGTTTCATTGCCAGAACGTTTCATTTGTTAAGGCTGTTTGCTGTGGGTCCGTCAGTTGTTGTTTTGAAACGTTCTGGTGTGGTTTGCTTACGAGGAGCATTTGATTCGCGTTGCTAAAGAAAAAGACGCGCCAAAAATAAGCGCTACATATGTGCGCGCGTGTGTGTGTGTGAATTTGCAATTGCGAAAAATTGCAAAACAAATAGCGCTCAATAAATACTAATTAAACAGTTGCAACAAAAAATTGTTGTCTGACTGGTGCCAAAGTCTAATAGAAAACTCATCGAAAACGCGACCACAACAAACCCGAACATCATAATTGATCGCATGCCTGCCAACAACAAATAACAACAACAACAACTACCGGTTACAATTTGCTATTGTTAGCATCAACTGTATATACATACATACATAAGTTTTTATTTTTTTTTTTCGCGTGTGCCATTTACTGTGAAAGACAAGCTACTCACAAACTACAACTGTTAAAGAAGAACAACATCAACAACAACAACATTGCCAGACAACCAGGTGTGCTTGGGTTTTTTTTGTTGTTGCTGTTGTTGTTGCAGTCCTTCTACATTTTGCGGCGTTCATTCAGCGTTCTTTTTCGTTTTGCTTTTTGTTTTGTTGCATTCATTTGCTTTCAAATAAATTTCCTTTTTAACAAATAGTTCACAGCGGCAGCAGCTGTCAGCATCGAGCATACACAACACACATATGTCAGCATTAATACATATGTATGTGCACATAAGTATGTTTATGTGCTTTAAATATTTGTTAGCACCTAAAGCAATACTTATGTGAATGCTTAAGTACATTGCACATTTTGAGTGCCTTTGCGCGTCGTTGCAAATTTGTTAAATGCATCTCAACTTATTTTTCCTTTATAATTTGAATAAATCTAGTTCGAGTGCAAAAGAAGCAAACGGGTTCTTTTTTTCCCATGTGAATAACGAAAACGAAACAAAACGAAAACGGGTCTAATAATAAATATACTCGCCAATACAGTTAAAAATGTCCGCAATTAGCAGCCGCAATCAGAAAATGGAACAACAGGTAGGTGTTAAATATACAGTTATATGTTACTTACCTATTCTTTGATGCAAGTTCTCAAGTCTGTTGTTTGTATTTGCTAAGAAGAGATACAGGCAAACATCGTTAAGTCAAAAACGAATATTAATTTATTACATCAGCTCTGACTGTGTTTACTTTTGGTCAACTGATGCAGCTGCCGCACCTGGTGTTTGCTTTGCTGTTTCTGTTTCTTGCTGGTTGCTCCCCAGACAACGCTATCAATTTCAAACGAACCTCAAACTTTATACAAGCCCAATGACAATGTGTCGCCCCCTAGCGGGCTTATCTCAACTCTCAACTGTTTGTTATGACAGTTAACAGTTGCCTGAGGGATACCGAAATAAGTCTAACTTGTCATTGGATAGGACAATCAGAGCCAAGCACACGAATTGATTCAATTTTCATATTTTTTCAATACAGATTTTTTTATTTGTTTAATTTGGAGTGCTTTCCTTATGAATTTAAAAATTTAAGCGAAAGCTTTAAGCTTAAATCACCCAGATAAACCTCTAGCCAATGGTACATAAAACAACAAAGAAGAAGTTATTACCAAGAAATAAGTAAAACAAACACTTTCGAATCTTAATCAAACTTTAACGTTGCGTAAGTCAAAATAAACCCCGCAACAAAGTGTCTTAATACAGTAAGCTTTCGATATGCTTACGGTTTTAAATTTCCTTTTATTATCCTTTTTGTTTTAAAGTTGCATACACAAATTCAAACTTTAAGCTTGAAACATAATATTTTTGTTGTTAAACCTTGATATAAAGAGCAACCTCGATACTTTGCACAAGCCTGTCTAAATAGCGTTCACTATATCCAGACACAACTGTATGTAAATAATAAAAAGAGGGTTTACAGCTCGCATTTGGCTTAAATCAGCAAGTTTAGTATTTTTGGACAGACGCAAAGTCGTATAATTTAGAGTTAAGCAGAACACACAAAGGATTAATAGGAGCGACGCCAAATAAAAACCGAAAATAAAATTCCAGGACAACATAGGAAACTTTTATGGTTGTTGTAGTTGTTTTGGTTCCCTACGTAACTAGGGGCAACTATCGTAGACTAAGCAAATACAAACAAACAAATGCATACGTATGTATGACAAATATTTTGATTATTTTTATTCTTCCAACGAGTTGGGGCGTGGAAAATTCTAGGAAAAGAGAGACAGAAAATATCGATTGCAAATATAATTTGAGTCAGGCAATAAGTTA
Organism: Scaptomyza flava; assembly: GCA_030179655.1. NCBI lineage: Eukaryota > Metazoa > Arthropoda > Insecta > Diptera > Drosophilidae > Scaptomyza > Scaptomyza flava. The sequence goes on along the minus strand of JARNME010000404.1, from coordinate 78,988,521 downwards.
CCAAATTATTTGGCAGGCGCAAACAGCTTGTGACTGATTGCCATAGAGAAGTTGCAAAAAGAGAGAATGATTAAGAACCTCTCAAAAAGACTATATAATTAAGTGGTAGTAAGTTTGTGTGTGTGTGTGTGTGTGTCTGCTCCATTTACCAAGATATGTTGCCGCCCAAAAAGTCTAAACATTCTGACACCTCTTCAACAACGGCAACAAGCCAAAAGCTTGAAGCCGCAAGGAATACACACACACACACATATGTAAAAAAACACACACCTGAGCATTCAACACGTTTTTGGCCCAGCAAACAACGTTAACCTAACATCCATCCACCCAGTCCGGAAATGACGCATCGCTTCGACTTTGGTTTTCGTTTGAGGAATTGTTTTTTGTTTTCTTTTTCTTTCGCACATATTTGGAGTTTTGTTAGGGGGTGTTACTTTTTGGGGTTCTTGACCTATTGCTGTTGCCTTAAAATACCAAGCGCTTAAGCTTAACAAAGAAAATGTGCTGTTATATACTACACTCACTTATTCATTATAATCCACTCCACATCGATAAAGTTGAAAGGCTACGCTAAACATTCTCTCCACAATCCAGTGCGACAAGCCACAGAAATTCCAACAGATTTTGCTCTAAGCAGAACATCAAAATCTTTTTAAACTTGTGGCATTGTGTGAAAGGGTTAATCAGTGTGTTAGATTTGTTGGTTATGAAAAGATTTATTTAAAAATGTAGTTAAGAGTTTAAGAAAGATTGAAAAGTGTATTAACAAGCTTGATTTGTATTCGAAATATTTGAAATCATGAAAGAATTTTTATAAGCTATTATTTATTAGATCTGTTAGTTATTTAAGTAAGTTATTCTAACGAATGTTCTTTAATCTATAAAAATAAGTTTGCCCTCTGCTATAAGGCGGTAACAAGGTAAGAAAAAGTAACAAACATCGTCAAACGAATTTTATTTAATGAAGTCCAAACTATTCCAACAAATCGATGAGTTCGTCTCAAATTTGGCCTGGTGTTATGTTCCCAATGACACCAAACGGCGATAATGATAATTTATCTTTCCAGTGTCCAACTTAGCTTAAATTCTCTTACTTGTTGATTTACCCTCGTTTTACATGCAAAACGAAGACGATGATACTTTTGCCAGACTGCTAACTGCAGTTTGTGGCAAAAAGCCGTGACATGCACACACACAATCACCTAGCTGAAATCCTTATGAACAGTCTACCAAGGAAGTAGGAAGAACATTAATAGAAGAGGCAGGAATGAGAGCAGAACAGACAAAGGCATAGCTATAATAGAGAAATCTCTCGCTCTTTGTTTCTTGTAATGCGGCAACATTTGTCGCAATTTGCAATTTATGCAAAGTAAAACGCACAGGGGAAAAAGTTATTTCGGTTGTGGATTCCGAATTTGCCGTGAATTGCAATTTGCCACTGAGACCAGAGACAGGCAATTGCCCGCGGCCAAACTGGGTTGCCAACATGATTAAATTTATTATAGAGTTAAGAAGCGTGGCCGCAAAAATGTTTCAATAGCTGGCAAAAGTTTTGCATATGCAGAAAATGGAAAAAAAAACATTTTGCAAATTGAGTTTCGAACTAATTAAAAGTACAAAATTTGTCACACTAAAGAAAGATATATTCAAAAATTATGTAAAGTAGATAATAATTACGATTAAAAAAATCATGGGTGCGTTAAAGTAAAAAAAAAAAGTAAATTAATTGCTAAAGTTTACTATATTTAATGAGATTCTTAAATGAGAAGACATGACAAATATAAAAGTCTATTCGTAGTGTTCACAGTTTGACCTAAAAGCGTTGGGAATTTGCAATGGAATCTGTAATTTGTATGCCATTAGAAAAACAGAACGACAAATACCAGATACTGGAGCACTGATTAAATGCTTTGTGGCTTGTGGTTTGGGCTTTAACCGATGCATCACAATCTAGAACGTAATCGCAAATAGATTTTCAACCTGAAAGTGTAATTTGTTGAGTAATGGAGCAAATTGTAGCTCTAGAAATGCATATTGTAGTCTGGTTATAAAAAATTTATTAAATTCGTTCAGTTCGAGTCGAAGCTTTATCGATTAGTTTAGTAAATAGTTCATTTAACAATTTTGTTAAACTCTAGTCCATGAATTATTGATAGCTTTTTTAGTTTTTCCGGTCCTAAATTAAAAAAAAATACAAATGTTTCCATTTTGTTTGTTTGATATGCATTTCTGATTAAATATTAAACAGCAATGTCTCAGCGCAAAATGTAAAGGATCCTGCATTTAATACGAACGTGCGAATTGAAATGCATTCATTAGTGCTTTATTGCTTTATTGGATTTTGATTGCACCACAATAACTACGCCAGTTGTTAAAGCAAGCGATTAAAATGCAGAAGCCTGCAAACAATTAGTGGCAATTGAATTTTCAGCTGCCTGAATACTAATTGCACTATATATACATATACATATTATGAACAATAACAAAGAGATAAAAAGCAAAAATCGCTGGAATTAATGCTCCGTCAATAAAAGATCCCATTATATATATAATTTATTCAGCAGCCAAAAATCAACTGTAGTAGCAAAGTGTGGGAATTCAAGTGGATTAAATGTTTGAATAGGCTTTTTTGGTGCTTAAGTGCAGTGTTGTTGCTTTATCCACTAATTGGGGCAAGGATATAATGGCCATGCTTGCAACCAAATGCGCCACCTAAACACCCAAAACACTCAACATTCGGCGGCTGCTTAAGGTAAGCCACAATTAGCTTGACCAAAAAAGCCAAAAAGCAGAAAGCAGAAAACAGGCCGCAAATTAGAAAGGCAAAAACAACCAAAAGAGAGAGTGAAAGCTGAACGAGTTGAGTTTCTATTTCGTTGAGTATTGTACCGTTTCACGCGAATTAATTGTTGCATACTTTTGCGGAGCTCAAAAAGCAATCAAAACAAAGTTCATCAGAATGCAAAACAACACAATATTATAATAATAGTAATAAAGCTCTTTTGATTATACAACTATCAACGTTTTCAAAGCTCATATCAACTGAATGGATACTTTTAGAGCGTAATGGGTTTTTTATATATTTTAAACGGCACAAAAAGGTCATAAAACACAGACTAGCTGAAGCGACGGCAACAACAAGGCTATAAAAGACAATACAGGCCGTGTCTGTTGCCATTGGTTAAAAGTTAAATCGCATACGTTGCGTGCAGACATGAGGCAAGTGTTTTGTAACTAATGTTGCTTAAAATATATATGTATATGTATATATATATAAATGAATATCCTTTATAAACCTCTCTTTGCCACTTATGTTTGAACTCATTTTCTAACAAAAGGTGAAGGTGAATCGAAATCATTTAATTGAAGCTTAAAAAGTATATTTTTTTACTCTTCAGTACACGATAAAGTTTTAAGTACTTGCTTGTGCTTTTGCATTAACTCTCATTCAACTCCACCTTTAAAACTCAAGTACAACACTTTATTATACATGTTAAACATTTCGTTATTTCATTTAATATTTTAGATTTACAACACTTGCATACATAAATCAACTGTGAATTATGACTTATATCTCATGCCCAAGTTTCAAGTTGAGTTTGAGCTAAATTATCATACGGTCCATTGCTTTGGGAAGAGCCTAATTCTCAAATTAAATATTCCAGCTGTGTATAAAGAGAGAGAGAGGATGAGGAAGGTGTAAACTTTCAATTACTGTTTGATTTGAATGTCCTGTTGTGTGTCCAAAGCGCCAGAGAGTCGGCAGCTATTAAATTGTTTATAGTCATGCTTTTAATATTTTTTTTTATGAATCAAACGAGAGCTCGAGCACTTAGATTTCGGAATAAGTTTTAATCATTAATAGGTACATTTTCAGCTAAAATATTCAATTGATTGATGACGCATCACGTCTTGAGTTTGTTTTTATGATAAACTTTAATCTCGTGTCATAATGTAATCACTGCCTCTACAGCAAAACAACTATTCCGAGCAAATTGCAAAAAGAAGACTTGCGAACATTCAAAAGAAAACTACTACAGACTGTGCCATTAACAGGATGCCTTAGAGGATGTCGCCATTGCCAAATTTTGTCGCTGTGCGTTTGCTTTTTTTTTTAGCTGTCGTCCGTGCCACTTCAACACCAGCTTAAGGCAGTCAGCTCGGAAGGCAGGAAGCAGCAACAAAAAAGTAGTCAGTTTGCTCGCCAGAGCAATGTGAAGGCGATTTTGTAATAAAGCAAAGTGAGAGCAAGATAAGCAAGCCAACAGTTGACAGCATAAGCGCAACCAACGTTGGCCCACGTGATGTATGAGTGATATTAAATAATCCGTAATATTAACGCTTGGCTTGCCGCGTAGCCGCGTTGCTGTTTGGCTTAATTTAAAATGCATTTTGAGCAAAGGAAAATAAATGATAAGGTGAATTGAATAACTGGCAAGTGACCAAATTGAGGCCAAGGAAGTGGCAGTAATCGACAGGAAAGAACACGGCAGTATAGAAAGACAGGACGACATAAACACACACGCCTTAAAAGTTATCATCGTTCATAAACCGAACAACAAGTATAATCAATAAATCCCTTACCAAACCAAACTGTTGAGAGAAATTGTTAGTTAGTTTGTTTTTGTTGTGTGTGTGCCTCAACTTTCACCTTAATTACAAACAACACACTACTAAAATTGAGCAGACCTACGTGTTGTAAGGAAGGGGAAACTGACCACCTTTCGTATCCAACACGCGCCAACATGTCATTGACTGTGTCACACGAGGACCTTCAACACACACTTTTTTTTCTATCTGGTCAACTGAGTTGTTGTCGTGCAAACAAGAACAAATCGAAGAACTCAATGAGCTAAAGTTCCTTTTAAATGCTTTTACGTGTGGATTTTATTGAAAAGAGAAGGAAGAAGAAAAGGGATTGAAGTAAAGAGGAAAAAATAATGATTAAATACTAGGAACTACTTCTGCAATAAATGGATGCAAGTAATAAAGCTGTGAGAAGTAGTTAAAATTGTATTTTCTAAAAATAATTTAATTAAAATTGTACATGTTTTTTATTTATTTATTAATTTAAATTTTTAGTACATATTGATTGGCTTTTGTGTTCATTCAATCTACCATCAAAGAGAAGTGAATATATTAAGGTTACAGAATTTTTGTTTGGATTTTGATTAAAATTCAAATTAATTTAACTTGTTGATGGAATTATGCCATTACGATAAATTTCCAATTTAAACCGTACGAGATTGCTTGGACAAAATTGACCTTTAGAGAAAATTCGTGTGCCAAAATGAGTTGCCAGTTAAAAAGTGAAAGAGAAGAGCTTTCATTTAAGACTTTATTCATGTTTTATGTTCGAGCTTTGTCTTGCCAAGCTAACGGAAAAGTCTTGACGTTAAATCAAGTTCTTTTCATTCCTCAAATGTTTACTAAAATATTCAAGAATTTTACTGTAACAGCAGCTGTTGCTTCCTGGCTTAAATCTCTGTTAACATGTTGTTGATGTGCGTTTCTCCTTTGGTTTACTGCTGCCAACTTTATGCTGCAACAAAGTGCAGTCTCGAAAGTTCCTTTTTTTCTTTTTTGTATTAATTACTCAACTTTTGTTATTAAGCAGTTCATCTTTAGTCCACTATCTTCAAGATTTTTTAATGTTTCCAACTTGACCAGCATCATAACATTTTCTCTGATATATGTTTATGAATAACTTATATTATTACAGGGTATACATGAAGAATGGCATCAGCAGTTTCCTATCCATCAATGTCCATGTCCACATCATTTATTCATTCATTCATTTCGTTTGTCAATGGTCATAAATACTATATGGATATTTGTATTTCTTTCTTTGCTGCCATTGTTTGCTCGCGCTTCTTTCTAATCTATATGACCTGCGACTGAGGCACTGCTTGTGGCATACAGTTTAGGATTGTTATTAAGCGCCCACTTCTTTTCACAATGTTGTCCTTGCACCTGCATTGTGTATTTCTTTTATCGATTATGCGTCGCGTTTGCTCGTGTTTACCATTGTGAATAAAGCAACAATAATAACAAAGTGACATATGAAAAAATCACTGTCTGTGTTGAAAGAATTCATTTATTTTAAAGCCGCAATTGATTGCAATTAAGTTGCTTTGCGGTACAGAAAACCAACATTCATAATCCATTTATGCTGTTCACCTGTGACACCAAAAAACATGAATCAAGCATTGTTATTATTATTTTTGGTTGCACGTTTCTGTTGTTGTTCAAATGCAATAAACAAAATTGAGACCATCGATTTTGTTTGGCAATTAATGACATGTGATTTTTGTTTCTTGTCACAAGATGCTTTTGTCCATTAATTATGGTTCAAGGTCGTGGCTAATGTGTATTGCAATCAATATTGATTGATCATTAGAGTTAATATTTTGGGGGAAAGGGATCACTGTTAGGGTAACTAAATATTTAGCTCAAACTCTTTGCATTTAATCATAGTTAATTATACTAAAGGACAGCTTGACTGGTAAACAACTTAACTAGAAAACAAACATACTTAAGAACAGTAACATAATATTATAATGTTCCAGTTAAGTAGACAAAGTTCTAAGCAATTTGGTATTTCACAGCTCTTGCCTTTCCAGTCGTTTCGAGTAAGGGAAAATGTAAATAAGAAACGAATCGAGGAAGTATAATTTAGGCTACATGCGATACCCCTGAAAACATTTGTAATATGCAAATCAAATTTTGTTTTGTCGTCGAGATTGCATCAATAATCGAACAATTTATGTTGCCTGCTTTTAGGCGCAAACAGTTCAATCGAATGGGTTGACTTCTTGCTCTCTCTCTCTCCATCTCTGTTTATTTTATACAATTTGCATATTTTAATCAAATTGTCATGTTTGCTTTTAGCACACACACACACAAACACATATACACAGACAGTCGGCCTCTTTTTTTATGAAAAACTGGGTACCCCTACTCGTTCAAGGACAGTTCTCTTGTCGATTGGAAACAATTCAAATTGTGATATTGCAATATACACAGAAATGCACTCACACATGCATAGCCTTGTTATCCACCCTTAATCCCCCCTCAAGGGCTTCATTTCTCGCTAACTTGGCTCGCTAAAAACTGCAAATGTAATTGCGCACCGTTGAATGCAATTTAAATGCTGCTTTTTGCCTGATGGGGAATCAAAGCACAAAAAAACGAAAAAAAAATTAAAAGGCGAATGAGAAAACTTTCGCTCGCCATCAAACAAACGCCATGACAACGTCATGGAAATCCTTCTAAGCAGCGAGAGTGTGTGTGTGTGTGTGTGTTTGAACAATGGAGCTGCCCCTTCAAGCGGCACAAAAGGGCGTTACTTCAGTTACCACTGACAGCAATTGCAACAGAAGCAAAAGTACGAGGGTAAAAACAACATTTTCATGTTATAGTAGTAGTAGTAGTACAACCACACACACACACACACACACATACAGTTTGAGCTGCTTTTTTATTGATATAACTTTGCTGCTTCTCATGGGGCCAAGGCGACAAAAGCAACGAAGAGACGCTAACAGCACGCACATACACATACACACACTTATATGTATTAATAATATTTGCATAATAACTCAAAATGTTGATCTTTAGTCAGCTTTTGTTCAGACATCCTTTATATTCAGTTAAAAAAAAACCTTTTGATCGGGCTGAAGCTCATCTGCTTTTGCTATTTTTATATTTTCACTTATTGGCGAGATAGTTTGTTTTATTTCTCTCTTATCTCTCTTAACTTTCTCTCCGTTAGGGCTCTTAATACTAAATGAAGAAACTAAAACTTCCCAAAATTATTATTTATTATGTTTCGTTTGTAGATTTGACTCCAACAAATCATTATTAGAAAACATGCTCGTTACCAAGTTGCAAACTAATTACTGACTTTTAGTTGGCTTCGCATCACAGCCCACAGTTTCCTTAATTGGCTGAGGTACAACCTGCTGCCGCCCCGCCAACCTGCTAGTCAATCGACGTAATTAAAGAAATCGCCGGCTTACCCAGGGAACACATGTAAAAAGCGTCAACGGTTGCCTGTTGACAGTTTGTCACTTTCAGTCCCTCCATTTGCCCCAAGCCAAAGTCTGTGCAATGTTAGCATCAGCGACACGGACAAGGACATAAACAGGATTATGATGGCAGAAAGAAAAGTTTTTTGATGTTGAAAAGCTAAGCTACAAAACACTTGAGAGACCTGTTAGATATAATTTTGTTCGCTAAAAAACTGCAAACGGTTTCAAGTATTTTGCATTTAGTTCTTGTATAAAAGTTGATCTGCGAAAACAGATACGAACAGTTACTGTCGTCATTAGCGGAATTAAATGACAATTTGTACAATTAAATGAATGCTTGAGCTGCCAGCAGATAAGCAAGACATTTCACTTCGCATCCTTGCGAAGTCTGGCTACTAAATTATGCAAATATCCCCAGGGTAAGCTTATATTGAGTTGTTGTTAGAAGGCGTATCCGGGTCTGTCAATTCGACTTTGATTGCCCGAAGGCCCCTGTTTTGGCATGCAATTGTGTAATTCTGATGTGCTGCATCTTACCGATTACTCGCCGTATTAAATGGGCTTCAGATAATCGATACGTTGCGGAAAACCACAAAAAATGATTAAGATTCGAACCATCGCTCAATCCGTTAAAGGCAAAGGAGTGCAAGGAAACAGTTTACAGTCGAAAATGTAAAAAAACAAAATACATCTCAGAGATACTTCTGTGTGTGGTATGGTAGAAAAGCTCTTCAGGAATTCAATTCAAAAAAGAGGAAAAAAAAAGTAGTATTAAGAGCTTTAATTAAGCAAAGGATGATGACAAGGATACCAACTAGTTTCGAACCGGATATTAAGGCATTCTCAAACTCGGAGCCCAAAATAAGCAAAATCCAAGTGTAATATTTCTGTTAAGTAGCAATAAATATCGAAAAATGCAAATGCAAAAGAGGGAAAAAGCTGACACAAAAAAATTCTGTCAGAATCAGGACGAAATATTTATCTAGGATGCCAACACAAATATGAAATGTATGCCAGTGAAAGAAAGCTTAACAACACGAACACACACAGATCCAACCACACACATACGCACATATTCCTTAGTTGGCTTCCACAAGCAATCTCGAGTTAAATTTAAAGCTTTTAAGATAACATTGATATGGCAGAGAACTGCAGTTGCTACAATTGCTAAATACATATAGTATATATAAATGAAGTAAACAACCAAAACCATTAGCCTTCAAATAAGTAAATGCTAAATGACCTTAAGCCGCATCCTACTTGCAGTTTTATATCGCGACGTTGCAGCTGCAGTCAAATATAATATGTAATAAATACTTTTGCAGCAACGTCTCAGTAAACGTTGAAGCCATTAATTAAAATATTTCACTATTTTGCTATCGTTGTAGTATGACCGCAAAAGTTTTACGCTATGAAAGTTTCTCGATGGTTTTCGTTCTTGGTTTTTGCACCTCAAAGTTTGTTCAGCTGACCGAATGGGGAAGCAAACAACTATGGAATCAGCCAAGCCGCAATAAACAATGCGATAACATTTATTATAGCACTACCTTATGGGCAAGTTAATTGTTTAAAAAACTATGGTCGACATTAAGCTGGCAAAAATGAATAAAAATCGTTTCAGGTTCGTTAAAGGACCAAGTATTAAACTCAAATCAAGTTTTCCTTTCGTGGTAAAACTTAAATCATTGCTTTGGTTGGGTTGTAAAAAGGGCAAATTAAATTAAACACGTTTCTCTCTTTAATTTCAACTGTTATTTTTATCGATTAATTATAATATTTCTACATACGCATGCCACGAAACGCGGGCTTTCTGAGAGCTCAGTACATAAATATTTATGGTGCTGTAGCACCTTTCTTTACCTTACCTTGCCAGCAACAAACGTCTCGGCTACATTTCTGTTTGTTCTAGACAAATATTTTTACACGGTTATGTTGGACGCGTTTTTTGCCCCCAATATGGCAAACAATAGAGGGTCGCCAGAGGGATACGATGTAGGTGACTTTAGGCTCTCGCGTTGATTGTTGACATTTGTTGACTGTATTGAACTCCCGGATAACACACACACACACACACACATACATACACTGGGATAAAACAGTTAAACCACATTTTCGACCCTTTCAATAGACATGCTTGGGAAAAAAAAACAATTTCAACTGGTTGCTTTGTGTTTTTTGCTTTTGTTGGTGTTGCTAACGAGTGAGATTCATGAACTCTTTGTTATCCGGCTCAAACATAAATTCACACACACAACCATACACACAAATATGAATGTAGAGAGAAAAAAGTCGTACTAAAAGTAAGCTTTAAATGAATTTTGATCCAAAAAATAGGCCTTTTTAAGAAATTAGTTTTTGATTTATGAAAACTATTTGTTGAAAATAAACACAAATCGAGTTAAAGATCGTCTCAAAATGTGTTTAAGTTAATGCAACCATGTATGAAATAAGCTGAGTGTGCAACAGCTTTCACTACTTTCAATCTAAACGAAACTATCAACAACAGATTTTGGGATTGATACTTGATTTTTTCGCTTAGTGTGCATGTGTGTGTGTGTGGGCTTGCGTGTGTAATTCAGTCAACATAACAAAAGGCAGCCATTTGTACCCGAGGCTTAGTTGCTTTGCGCCGACTTTGCCATCGTTTGTTTCATTGTTAGTGTGTGTGTGTGTGTGTTTGTGTTGTGCTGTGTGTGTAGTGTATTTTTTTTGTTTGTCACTTGGCACTTGCCACAATTTTTACTGCATACTTTGAGGAGCTCACAGCAGCCTTCACCGCTGTTGGATTTATTCGAAAATTTTTGCATACAAAGTGTAAAGGCAATTGTGGCACTTAGGCCACTACAAAATGCTGCTAATTTCGCCTCAAGGGTCTTACCCTTCAAACACTCGTGCATTGTGTACGTGCAGAGGGAATATTTGCGAACCGTAAAGTGTGGAAAGTTCCTTTCAGTTATTTTCTAATCCGAACAATGTCAGGTGGCTTAAGGATTCGTTCGCTTCCTGCCGTTGCAATTTCATCAACCTATTTCTTTGCTTTCTTTAAGAAAAATACAATTTAAGCTTAATGCATTGAGCCGTATACTAAACACATTTAACTTTAGTTTGCTTGAGTGCTTATGGAAAACATGTAAATATTTCAATAGCATTTAGCTGAAAGTCCTTATATGTATTGTGTTGAAAACTTAATAAGTTATGAGTTTTAATTATTTTCTATTTGGTTTTACATTATTTATTCTTAGATTAAAACGTTTTTTATTCATTTTTAGTATTGTAATTATTTCAGTTTTCAGGTTTTTTCTTTCATAAAATTTTTTTTATTTTACATATTTGCAATCAGACAAAAACATAATAAATCTCTTATAGAACACGTTCAGCTTAAAAGGCTTATAAATAAAATGAGCAAAAAAATAAAATAAAATAAAAAACCTTAAATCAGCCGCAGAGACAAGGCTGTAAATACAATATAATCCGCATTTTAAGGACATACAAAAAGTGTGTGTGTAAGGCACATTGAAAAAATGTTATCCTTATGTGCTTAGTTGCTGTCACTAAAGACAGGACATGACAACATGTGCTTGTTTATGGCTTATGGCTTAATGAAGCGACGGCTAAATGGATGCCCATATTGTTAAACAAAAAAGGTTAAAACACACACGCACACATACACACACACTAAGTGCGCATGTGTCGTCAAGGGTTCAGTTAAGCTAAAAGCTGGATCAAAAAGGCGTATAATAGTTTTCCGTCCCCTTTAACCTTAACCCGCATCCCGTTTCCGATTAACGCAAATCTATTTTATGCTTCTCATTCAATTTTATTTTTTCACTTCGAGGTTAATTCGGTTTGGCTTATCGTCCATTGACCATGCCTCAAATCATTGTGTATTTTTCCAAGCCATTGATTCTGTGATTTTATGTTCCTGTTATCCTCGTCGCCTGCTCATCGGCTCCAATCATTATTCATAGTTTGGTAGGTGCACACATTTGGCAAATTCTAACTAAGTTCCAAATATACTAAATATCTTTTTTTGTGCTCTTCTTTTTGCTTAGCAACCGAACATGGTTTGCTTCTCGTTGGTTGCCACACACCTAATCCGTCGTAGTACGTGAAAATAATATTTAATCCGGATTAAGGGCAAAAGCATCAAAAGGAGCAAGTTGAGGTCCTTCTTTAGCTTGGCTTTTGCTTTTACAGGTTTGGCATTTTTGTGATGTGCTCGGAACATTTGCAGTAAAACAAGAGCTTAGATGAGTGAGAAATTAACCGATAGATTCCCTGTAAAAATCCAAAATTATATTCTTCTTACTTAAAAGTATTTGAAAAACTTTCGTTTTGTGATGTTCATATTATTTTTTTCACTTTTTCTTCTTGTTAACAACTTTCAAAGCTGATAAGGAATGTTAATAACAAGTTTGTAAAGAATCTGACAACATTTCAGCCTTATTTGTTTCATGTGCATAAGTTGTGCTGACTTTAACCATTTCGTTTGTGGCATGCGGCGTATGAGTAATCAGAGTGTTGCAAGATCCCAAATGTGAGGCCATACAGTTATTTCAAGCATATGTATTGTGCTTTTTATGACTCACTGTATCGCCACAGATTTGTCTCTCTAAATTAGAGTAAATGAGCCAAGCGAAAAGACTCCATAAACAAAATAAGCAAAAGGAGAGAAATTCATGCATAAGAAGAAAAAAGAGCCAAAAACCATTGCACTGCATTTTATATGTGCGAACATAAATTTAAGTTATTCTTGTGGAAAAAATAAATGCGTTGACATTTAATTTAATAACCCCATATTAAATATGCAGGTGCAATTCTGGTGGGATTCTGTTGTGGCCATAAAAGCTTAACATGGTTTAAAAAAAATGAAAAAAAAAATAAACTCAAGGGCTGCTAAAGCTTTGAATGGTATTTTAGTGGTTCTCTTTGCATTCGAGTAAAATATTTCACATGAATTTTTACTGAAAATTGAATTTTAAATGCCAAAACATACAAAAAAGGTTGTTGAATTTAAAAATCGATTCAGTTTTGGCAGTGCAAATGTTTCGTTGGCTCTAAAAGTCAACTCAATCCTTCAAAAAAGTTTTGATCAACTCATGTTCAAAACTTAATTAAACAGAACGTAGAATCGCAGACTTGTTGATTAAAATTTCATCGGTTCTATATCCTTAGTAAGGCTAGGCTCAGTTGCAAATAAGTCGGCAAACACACTCACAAATGAAACCAAATCTAATTGCAGATGAATTACACGTGAAACTTTTTCGCCATTTGAATAGCACAACGGGGGATTGAACCTCTGAACAAACAAAAGTAGTATGTAGCTTTGACTGAAGCGGGAATTGAGAACAGTGTGGCACACACACACACAGACACACATACATACTATATATAGTATTTATATACTATAGCTTACCATTTCAATCATTTCAACAAGCCAATGCTTTTGCGCAGCACTCAAAATCAAATTCATTAAAGCTAATCGCTTAAACGTACGTTACGCGACGTTAGGGGATTTACGTTTATTTGTGTGTGTTTCCCGGGTGCTTCAACTAATGAACTGATGACATTGTCATTAGGCAGAGCTTTTGATACACTTACACCTATACATACTATAGCTATAACGTGCTGTGAGTGCACTGAACAAAAAGAATTTGGTTGAATATCATTAAAACAATAATTAAAGGGATTCGGAGAAGTAAAAAAATTAACATTGAAAAGATTAAGTGCAAAGACTTGTTCAAAACTTGTTAAACAACATTATTCAAAGCTTTCAATATTGATTTCGCAGTAAAGAATTAAATTTTTCAATCAAATGGCATACACGTGATTGCTTCAAGTGCACGACACGTGCAGAACTAGAATTTACAATCAACGTGTTCAACGGTTACTCGAGCTAAACCCATTCAGTATTCAGTTGTCAATTGGCATTCGCGCTGATAGCTAACGACTTTTTTATAGTACTCGGTCTTAATATATGTATTTATCGGGGGATTGAAGAAGATGTCGTAAACATCTTTCTCTCTCTCTCTATTGCTCTCCCTCTCTGATAAGAGCAGCACCTTCCCTATAACTAGAGTACTTTTATTTTTTATTATAATAATCAACACTTTAAAGTCGCGCGCAGTTGCAACACGCTCGTCGTCGTGCTCAGATCGTAACGCCAACAACAACATCTACTACTTAGTAGTAGAAACCGTAAATATTCGTAATGCTGGCCGTTGCTTGGTTGTGCGCGTTGTGCCTGGTTCCAGTTGCCATACGGTGTGACAGCGATTCATACTATGAGAAATATTATGCGGCAAGGCGTTTTGTGCCGCTCAAACGTAACTCTCCGTTGAGCTACAATTTTACGCTTGAAGTCTGCAAGGATTCTTTGGCGGCAGACGAGCATCCAGCACTGATTGGCAATCTGGCTGCTTTGGGTGGATGGCAGGCGGATAAAGCTATATTATTGAATCGCACAGCAGGGCATAATGTGTGGATGGGTTCGGTGTTGTTGCCACAGAATCGCAGTGTTGAGTATCGTTATTTTGTGGCAGCCGTTGGCAGATCTGGTGGCATCCAGGTGCGTCGCTGGGAATCGCATGTGCTGCCGCGTGCTTTTAACACCACCAAATTGGCTGGCAATCGCACGGATCAGCTGGGCATCATTGATAAGGTGCATCAATTGAAACGCGGCTGGCTTCAGAGCTCCTCCAGCTGCATTGTGCAATTCAAGGTGTTCCGCCAGGCATTGCAATTGCTGGAGCAATCGGTGCCGGAGACGGCGGGACTCCGATTGCGTCTACAGCCCGTGCATCCGGGCAATCTTTCGCCCATCTTGAGTTCCGCTTCGGCCAATGTGGAGTATGTGCGTCTGGTGTACAGCGATAGTGTGTTGCGCAAGCAGCCAGAATATGGTGTACCCTATGATCGAGATCAGGATCTGCTGATGTTCCATGTGACGTTGGAGCAACTGCAGCAGGTGGCCTATCAACTGGAGATCTATGGAGAGCAACAGGATCTGGTGCGTCTCCTTGGCTATGCGAATCTTCAACCTGGCTCCTTGGTAGGCAGTGAGGGTAACCTAACCCTTCAACTAATCTCGCCCATTTGGCAGACTGTGGTGGGTGAACTGCATCTACAGTATCTGGTGGTGCGTCCCATGTCCAATGGCAGCACGGACTTTCGCACCAGCTTCGCCAACTATTGGCGCTCCAATTGGACAGCCCTAGAGATTGGACATCGGGGTTTGGGCAAGAGTCTAACGATGTCGTCGAAAACAACTGCGCCTTTGATTGAGAATACGTTGGGATCCATGATTGCGGCGGGCGAGTTGGGTGCGGATCTAGTCGAGTTCGATGTGCAATTGACAGCTGATTTGGTGCCGATTATACATCATGATTACTCGATCCGTGTGTGCATTGATTCCAAGACGCCAACATCACGCAACGATCTAACGGAAGTCCTCATCAAGGACATCACCTATGAGCAGCTGAAGCAGGTGAAAACCTATCAGATTGTCGCCAACAAGATCATTGAATATCCGGCACATAGTAATGTGGAGCAAGTGGAGCAACGTTTGTTTCCCACTCTGCAGGACTTCTTTGTGCATGTGAATCTTAGCGTTGGATTCGATATTGAGATCAAGTGGCCCCAGCTCATAGCCAATGGCAAATACGAAAGTGAACAGACCATCGATAAGAATCTATTTGTCGATCGCATTCTGGAGGTGATCCAAAAGTATGGCTGTGGTCGTCTCAACATTATCAAGAGCTTCGATGCAGATCTCTGCACCTTGTTGCGCTTCAAACAGAATATGTATCCGGTATTGTTCCTTACCAGCGGCAGGGAGAACACATACGCCGATCCGCGTACCAGCAATGTGGAGCAAAGCATCAATTTTGCACAAGCATTCAATCTGGCAGGAATTGTTCCTCACGCTGTCTTCTTCAAGTCAAATCCAACGTTGGTGCAACGTGTCCATTCGCAGGTGCCTCTACTCCTGCTCTGGGGTGGCGATCTCAAGGATCGCACCTCAATCGATGGGTTCCTGCAATTGGGTGTCGATGGTGTTATCTACGATCGCATGGATCTCCATTTGCCAGCGAATAAAATAGGCGCCTTTGAGGCCGAGCTCGATTTGCCCGATTTCTTTCAGCTACAGTGTCCGTCGGATGCCAAACATCCTGCTCCAAATGACACCATCGAAGCTATCCTCAGTAATGTCAACTTTTTATAGATGTTACGTAAAAAACGACTTTGTACTTGATTAAAGCGATAAAGCAATAAACATCCAAATAGTACGATCAAAACTATCAACACTTTCTCGTTTCAGCTTGTTGATTGCGCCAAAAAATGCAAAAAGAAAAACTTCTGTTAAAAGCAGTCGAATAATTTCCACACAATTGCCTTTTCCTCTTCCTTTTTTATGTTTTTTAAGAACTTTTCAACTTGAACAAAAGTTGTGCGCCATTTTTATTGCATTGTTCAGCAGCTAAAAGCCGCTTTGAAGCAAGGCTGTTAAAAAAAAGCGTTAAAAAAGCTGTATTAAAGTGATAAAACAAACGAAAGATAGAATTTTAAATGCTTAAATTAAGTGCATGAAATCAAATGATTGATTGACAATGAAAAATATAACAATGCAACATTTTGACAGTGAGAGTTTTTATCTTGTTTGTTTTAATTAAAATATTAATAATAATAATAAAATATACATCAACCATTAAATATCATGTTTGTATGTATTAAATGTTTTGCACTTCATAAAAAAAAGGTTTTGATTTAAGTCTACAAACAAAGCAATTTATTTTGCAATTTATTTCCTTTTTTATTTTTGCAAGCTGAACTTGAAAATTTAAATGTTTAATAAAGTCATTGCCAAACGAGAACAGCAACAGCAACAACAACAGTTGGTTTTCCCCTGTTTTGCTGTCAAGTCGTGACATGTCGCGTCAGTCTATGCCACACACAAACACACACAGCTGCTCCAGGTTTATAATGGTCAATCGCCTCTATTTCCATCAGTTCGGTTGCCCTGTGGTGATTTTGATGATGCAACTGCAACGTACCACCCCTTCTCCCCCCCGCTCACTCTCAATTTTCCATTAAGCTGCATCGCAAAACATCCGCAACAGTTGCAAACACACACACACACATGAGTACATACATATATGTATAGGTGAGTGTCGCATTTGAATTAATAGCCCCAAAACCCATATCACACCCGGTCTCAATTGGATTTGCATGTAGTTCATGAGAAAAGAGACACAAGAGTGTGAGAGAGTGAGAGAGGGATGGTGAGAAGGGGGGGATATGGTATTTGTATATCCACTTATATAGGTAGTATCAAGCTCTTTATAAAATTATACACTCGCATACGTACGAGCCTATGTTGTTGTCATTTATGCATCTTATTTACGCAAATTGCAACTTGTTGCTAAAATGAGAAAATTGTGCAGGCAGCAATTATACGATACGACTTTGAATAAGCGTACAAATCTAATGTATTTTTAAGACCTATTTATTATGCTGCTGCCTACAAAATCTAATAATTTAATAAAGTTTTAAGTTAGACAATGAAACAAGGGAAACCTTCGATTGGTTAATTTGCAAAACTGTTGAATTATGCTTAAGTTAATGTGCTTATGTTAGATACTGTTTATATGGTCATAAAGATATCGAAATATTTGTTGATTCTTATCGCTTGTGTTTTATGGAAACAGTAATCTTAATCAAAGATATCAATTATTAGCTTTTTGTTTGAATAAATATTGTTAGGGTTCAAGTAAAGGTTATTTTCTGCAATTTAAAGTACAAATTCCTCAACTTCTTTTAGTTGAATAATTATGTTTATATTGCATTGTTCGTATAGTTTTTAATTTGTTGTTGAAAATTTGATAATTCCTAGGAACTTGATTTGTTTTCTAAGTTTTGAGCTCTTTTGTATAATATCGTAATGAATCTTTGCTTATTCTATGTGGAATTCCCTATTTCAGCGCCAGCTAATGGATGCTTACATTCGTCAGAAACGCGCCTCACCCGGCATGGTGCAGGCGAGTGATCTGCAAATGACGCGTCCCATGTCTGGAATGAGAAACAACAGTCGGGAACTTCATGCTTACGATGGACCCATGCAGTTCATTGGTTCGCCACACAATCCCGATCAGATACTGAGCAACAACAGCAGCAGCAACATCACAATGAACTCAAGTCGCAATAATTCGAACAATTTGCGTAGCCTAAGCACCATCAATCAGGAAGACTTGATCGAGGAGATATCCTCGCATGAGCTGGAGGATGAGGAGAGCAGTCCAGTGACTGTTGTTGAGCAACCGATTGCTCCGCAGAGTGCAAGCTCAGGACTTTCGCAAAGAGCACGCGTTGGACAGCAATTGTTCAATGATACTTTGGACGATGAGGATTATGCGAATCGTAATATATCGGGTGTGGCTACAGTGCGTCCTGCTAACATTACAACACCATACAAAGAGTGTGCTGCGGGAGAGGGTAGCAATGGGGCAGCCAATGGTAGCGGCAGTGTTGGTGGCAGTGGAGAGTCCGAAGGTGATGTCATTGGTCAGATGGATCAGTTTGTTATGCAACCAGCGCCACAAGGAGTACTCTATAAATGTCGGATAACACGAGATCGCAAAGGTATGGATCGTGGCCTTTTCCCCATCTACTATCTGCATCTGGAGCGTGACTATGGCAAAAAAATCTTTTTGCTGGGTGGTAAGTTTAACACATCGTTCGCTGCATAAGAAAATAAAGTTCTAGTTTTTATTGCATTCAAAAGGTCGCAAGCGTAAGAAGAGCAAAACATCCAATTATATTGTTAGCTGCGATCCCACCGATCTGTCCCGCAATACAGATGGTTTCTGTGGCAAATTGCGCTCAAATGTTTTCGGTACATCCTTCACGGTCTTTGACAATGGCAACAAGGATAGCACGGACAGTCCAAGACTCGACCTAGCAGTCATTATCTATGTAAGATTTGTCATAGTTTCTTTAAACTTCCTCAATACTGTAATTGAATCTTTTCGTGCAGGATACGAATATTCTGGGCTTTAAGGGACCAAGAAATATGACTGTGATACTGCCGGGCATGACTGAGGATGATCAGCGTGTCAAGATTAGCTCCGCAGATCCCAAACAACAAGGCATACTCGATTTGTGGAAGATGAAAGTAAGCGTTAAAATCACTTTTTCTTATTTCTAAAATATAATCAATGTTTCTGCTTTAAGAACATGGATAATATTGTGGAGCTGCATAATAAGACGCCCGTTTGGAACGATGAAACGCAATCCTATGTGCTCAACTTTCATGGACGCGTCACGCAGGCATCCGTTAAGAACTTTCAGTTAGTGCACGACTCGGATCCCGAATATATAGTCATGCAATTTGGTCGCACATCTGAGGATGTCTTCACCATGGACTATCGCTATCCATTGTGTGCAATGCAAGCATTTTCCATTGCACTCAGCAGTTTTGATGGCAAAATTGCCTGCGAGTGAATCATATGCATATATATCTCCCGTTGTCTTTGCTGCAAGAACTTCACGCGGCGCAGTTGCAAATGCCTTACCAAAAACATATAATTAAAAACCACTTGCAGTCACTCGTCTAGTATATAAGAAAATATTCATATATATGCAGAGGCTACAACATAACATTTAAAACAAACGAATATATTATTTTCAAGAAGTATCAGGTATTATGGTAGACACTCTGTGTGTTAAATATGCAAAACATTTGATATATCCATATCGCAACTTTAAAACTTTCAAATTAATCTGTTACCCTTTTTATACTCAATGCAATTCACTTCATTGTTTCTGTAAATTCCTGTTAAATTACCTTCTAAAGCTTAAATATCAAAAATGAGCAATTTACTTGTAATTCTAACAAAACTCTTGAAAAGCACATTAAGTAACTTCTTCTTCAAATTCACCAAATGCATGCATGACACATAGTACATAGTCTACGATTCTAGTCAGTTGAAGTGCTCATCATCGGCACAGTAGACAAACAATTAAATACATACTATACCTATAAAAAATAAAATAACATTGATTTCAATATGTTCTCACCGATATTCTAAAGAGCTTAGGAAAATTACAATTAGAAACTCTTTACGACTTACAACAAAAACTTAAAATGCAAAAATTAAAAATCAAAAATTACAAATCAAAGAAAATAATAAGTTTTTCATTCGAAAACTAATTAAAGTATCTGTATATTAGTGTAGCGTACAAAAAGCAACTATTTATATTGATGTATGTAATAATATATCGTAAAGGAACAAGAAAAACAATTACTATTAGTCCATAAGAGAGCATTACTAATTGTGCCGAGCTCTTAATACAATTAAGCAAAATCTGATTTAGAAAATAATTATTTTTTAAACATGTACTTATGTAAATCTTATAAAAAGTGTTTAATATGGAAATATTACAGAGCAATGATATGAGAATAAAATGAATTTATTTAATGTCACTTAAAAACAAACTAATAAAGAATATTTGCAATGGGAACAGCTAAACTCATCTAAAAAGCAAAGCAATCATCCCTAACGTATGCTTTAAAAAATATAAATATGCTCGTAGAGTATGCTATATTTTTTTTTATGAAATTCTCATCAGATCGCATTAAGTACAGTATATTTTTATTTAATGCCATTAAGTACAATTTTCGTTCGTGTATAATAAATGCAATATCTTACTTATATACAAAACAAGTTCAAAAAAAAGTTCAGGTTAAGATTACGTACTTTTGTTTAAACCTTCATTTCATGTTCAGCTAAACGACAATCCAAATTTGATTGTTTAAATATCCTTGGGTAATGTACAATTAATGTTCTGGCGATGGGAATTACTTGAAGTTTGGTCTTCAGTGTCGCTATGAGCGTGTCCGAGTCGTGTGCATATCTCGATTCTCTGGCACGACGAACTCGAGCGGATCGTAAGCCTTGTAAGCTAACTGTCGCTCCGGCGACGTTTCAGGTAACTTGTTGATTTTTTGCAGGCGAGCATTCACAATCTGAAGATGACGACCAATGTAATCCTCGGCCGGTGCCAGACGCTTGGCGTATTGCAGGCAGGCTGACGCCTTGGCCATCCACTTGCGCTCCACGAAGACCACACAGAGATTATGCAGACCCTGCGTGTTATGTGGATCGTGCCTTAAGATGCTGTGATAGCACTTCTCGGCTGCATCCAGATCCTTCATGTGATTGATGTAGATGTCGCCCAGCAAGATCAGTCCCTTAACATGCGTGGGATGATGACGTATCAATTGATTAAGAAATGGAACTGCATCCAGTGGACGTTTTGAGTCTGCCAGCAGCAAGGCCAAATTAAAGAGCGCACTACGAAAATCTGGCTTGAGATGAATTGCACGCTTAAAGAACTGTTCAGCATCGTCGAAGTTTGTCTCATCCATAGCCAGCATGCCCAAATTGAAGTACACCTTCTCATTGTTGGCATCTCTGGCTAGCACCTGATAGAGACGGGCACGCGAAATCTGACGCGCTTCCTCGCCACCCAGCTCCTGCAGCAGAATGGCCGAATTGAGCAACGCCTGCTCGTGTTCTGGATATAGTTCGATTGCTTTATTGAAATACACATGTGCTTGCTGACTTTTGCCTTGTTCTAGGAACACAACGCCCAAATTGTAATAGATATCCGCATTCTCGCTGTCGTACAGTAAAGCCTGTTCATACACCTCCTGTGCCTGAGCAGTGCGATTGAGCTTCATAAGAATATCGCCACGATTAATATAGGCCTGCAATTTAATGCATTAGTAAAAACTTTATAAATTGTATTAGGAATGATAACTCTTACTTGAACGTAATCACTGCGCATGCTGATGGCCTGCCGATACAGATGATCCGCTTCCTCCAGTCGCGTCTGGTTTTTAGATATGAGATTTGCCAGATTGATGAATACATTCAAGTGGTTAGGCGCAATGCGTGCATGATAACTAACTCCTGCCTTGGCTTGAGGGAATAATGCCTTGGCACGCAAATATGCCTGTTCTGCTTCCGCATAACGCTTCAGATTGTTATAGGTGCGCCCGACATTGATATGGGCACCAATGTCATCTGGCTGTATATTCACTGCCTGTTGGAAGTACATCAATGCCTCCTCATATCTTGCTTCATTCTCTAGCGCATGCCCCACATTGTTGTAGAGTTTCGCATTGTGCTGATTCACATGCACCCCGGACATGAACAGTGAATACTCCGTACGCCAATCCCAGTTGCGCTGCTGCGTCTTTAGTCCATGCGCCAGCAGCAATCCAACAAGAGCTACCTGCCCTAAAAGTTTCCAGCGTGAGCTGCAATGCTGTAATAGCTGGTGATAGCCATAGGCAACCAGCAGACAGTAGCCCATCGAAGGCATGTACAGAATACGCTCGGCCACAACAAACCCAACGGGAAAGAATAGATTTGAAGCGGGTAAAAATGGCAGCACCATCCAGCCGAGGCACATGAGCAGTGTACGCGATTGCGCGAGATTACGTGAAAAGCAAGCCTTGACAACCAATGCGCCCAAGCCCAGAAAGGTGCACAAGGTGGCCACGTTTCTTGCATCACCAAAGCCTTCCAACAAGGGCACAGTGCCTGCAAAACAAAATTAGCTATAATTGGAAAACAAATAAGTTAAATCGACAAACTCACCCATTGTCCAGTCGCAGCAAAGTAAAGATGGACATAGCAGTAGCCAACAGTTCAGGTAGATGAGGTAGCCATAGGTTAATTGGCGCACAGGCGTTTCTGCCGCCGAGGCAGGATTATCGAAACGTGTGAATATGGGCAACTGAGAGCCCATCACATATACGCGACCCACCAACAATGCAACTGTGACAACGACCAAAAAAGCCAAACGCTTCCACAAAGCCGACGACCAGCGTCGTGTGGGCGTGCTACTGCCTGGCGTCTTTGCCGCTGGCTTCTCTTCGAATATGCGCAGCACCAAATGACAGAGGTGCAACGGACGCAATTGCTGCACCACAAACAGCTCGTAGACGGCACAAATGCCAGCGACTGTAATGCCCTGCTCCTTGCACAACATGGAGGCGGCCAGACAAGTGCCGAAGCATAGCCACAGTGAGGCCCAGTTCGTGCGTCGTTGCGAGCGGCTCGTTGCATGTGCGTAGCTGAGAAAGGCGCCCAAAAAGCATAGAGAGGAGAGCAATTCAGCGCGACCGACGACGCCAGTAACGGCTTCCGTATGCACCGGATGTGTCGCAAACAGGAGCGAGGCAACAAAAGCGCATGTGTTAAGCGAGGATGGGGTGGCGGTGTAGCCAGATGTAGCTTCATTACTTGCAGCCGGCGATGCTACACATTGACGCAGCAGCAGGCGGCACACGCGACGCCAAAGCAAACAGACGGCAATATGGAGCAGCAGGTTGACGAGATGATAACCGAACGGTTCCAGCGCATGCAGCAAGTAGTTAAAACGGAATGTGAGCACAGTCAGCGGGCGATACGATTTATGCGACTGCTCCTTGCGCATCGGTGTGCCCCAGAAATCGTTGAGAAAGACATTACGCAGCGGTGTACTCGGTCGCAAATCCTTGTTATCTCTTATTGCACTTATATCATCGAAGACCAGACCACATTGCATGCTATTGTAGTAGCAAACGATGCAGGCAATGCATATGCTTAGGAACTCGTACAAATTGCGCTGTGAACTGCTCCCAGTCCATACTCTTTCGCTCTCCCTGTCACGTTCACGTTCTCTCCCTCTCTCGCGATTACATGTTGCGGTAACTGTTGTAACTGCAGCATTTTGTTGTTGATGTAAATGCTGCTGCTGCTGCTGCTGCAGTTGGTTTGGGTTCGTTGACATGGTTGACTTATTTCTTCTTCTTCCCGCTGCCCTTCCCGTTACTTTCTGCGCTTTCCAGTCCGTGCAGAACGGCAGTTCATGTATCCATAATTACTGAACTAAGCCAGATGGAATTTTACATACATTTATGTATATATTTGTATGGTTGTATCTATAAAAACTTTACAGAGTTTTTACATTGCCTGCGAAGAAAACAAATATTATATAGGTACTTTTCAAACATTTTTTTTTAATGCAAGAACATTGTATCTCTACCAAAATATCTCTAAAATTAAGGACATGCTTAAGTAAATTTAATAAAAATGCATTTAAGCCATGGACAAAAACGCCTTTGTGCGAACACCAATTAATATTTCAAACGTTTCATCGTAACAATCAAGATTTAAAAAAAAAAACAGCTTACTTAAACTGCTAACAATCAAGTTCACAGTTTTCCACTTATTTGACAATTACAAGTTTTTAATTGGAGAACACCACTAACAAAGTTAGTTAAAGTCAATTAGAAATAGCACACACTCCTTTTAAAACTTATTCAACTTTTGCTATTTGCTTTCATGTAGACAATAAAAAAGTTGGATGCCGAAAAAATCAATCAATGCGGCAACAAAGTAACTTCGTCCCGGTTACTGTCCTCAATACCGACTGCAAAACTCCGAAGTTAACAAAGTTGTAAGCGCCTACAATAATATATATTTTTGAGCAGCGGCAGCAAAACTAAAAGCAGCCGGCAAAAAGTTGCACGGAGAGAAAATTCACACGAAGAGTGAATGTTGTTTTTGTTTGTGTTTTAAATAAGGCATTACTGGGCGAAGCCACGGCCAGGCAGAGGCACAGGCACATCGGTATGCGGACGCAACATTATTGCTGACCGAGAGACAGCAACAAAGTTGCACTCAATGTCATCGATTTTTGCTGCAGGGACAATCAACAACAAACCACCACCAAAGTTAATGTAAAGGCCAGAGAGAGAGAGCGAGAGAGCGAGCAATTGACACTGAGAGCAACTTTGTTGCACGACCGACATAACGCAGTTACGGTCCGAAGGACGACAGCTAGGATGAAATGTGTATGGACACACGTGCAGGTGAACGTGCAGCTTGTTGATTTCCCGCCATTTGACGCGCAGGCGCTACTAAATCCTTGCACTTTCGTTCGTCCTGTGATAACAACAACTCTCTCAGCGCCGTCTCTTTGCGAATGTTTAGTGCTGGTACTTTTTATGTAAAATTACTTTGACCGAGATCCGTGCGCCTGCTTTTTCTGTGGCCAGGCCAGCACAGGCAACGCAACCATCCACCCCCTCCATCAACACTCGTTCTCTTACATATTGCGAATTTGAACGACGCCATTACATCCAACAACAACGTCACCATGCATAAATTAGGGACATACACATCAACTTTGTTGCAAATTGAAATTCGTTACATTGTCCTTATCACGCTTACTTTTTGCACTTGTTTCAATGTTTATTATAAACCGCTTACTTACCGCATTTATGTCATAAGTATTGGAGGTAGTTGCACTTAAACAAAACAAAGTTACATTTTAACACAAACTCAACACGGCTTTGGCCAACTTGCTCGCACTCTGCCATTCGCCTTGCCACGTATGCATGTCGATAACAACAAACATAAAAAAGACAATCGACCAAAGTGTAGAAAATTATCGAAACAAACCACAAGTGCAGCAGCCCTGAAACAACGCCGCAACGTTGTAAGCAGTAAAAGTGTATGCCGGAAAAGAAAAATAACAAGTTAACAATATATACTAATTCCGACAGAAAACGAATTGGTCAACACCCATTATAACCATGTCGACAGAGGACTTTTATTTGCGCTATTATGTCGGGCACAAGGGCAAGTTTGGCCACGAGTTTCTCGAGTTCGAGTTCCGTCCAGATGGCAAATTACGCTATGCCAACAATTCCAACTATAAGAATGACACAATGATCCGCAAAGAGGCATTCGTGCATCAGTCTGTCATGGAGGAGCTGAAGCGCATCATAATTGACTCAGAAATCATGCAGGAAGATGATCTGCCGTGGCCGCCTCCAGATCGCGTGGGTCGACAAGTAAGAAAAATGGCTGCAAGAATTAGTGAAACATATTCATTATACATATGTATTACAGGAACTCGAAATTGTTATTGGCGATGAGCATATTTCGTTTACTACCTCAAAAACGGGCTCGCTGGTGGACGTGAATCGTTCAAAGGACCCGGAAGGCTTGCGCTGTTTCTACTATCTAGTACAAGATCTAAAATGCTTGGTATTCTCACTAATCGGACTGCATTTCAAAATTAAACCCATATAAATAATGTTGAGCTACTGTTTACAACAGTATTCAACTCATAAACATATTTAAATAGTAAGCAAAACTAGCAGGTTCATTAAATTGTTCAATGAATGCGACTACAAATGAATAAACCTTAATTTTTTGTACGTATGGTAATTGATTATGAGTCTTAACTGAGAACGACACAATTATACTTTTGAAAAATAAATAAAGATTTACCAGTATTTCCTTTTGTGTGTCAATCCTTTTTAAACTAATTCGTGTTGAAACTAGTTGTAATATCTTTTATTGAACAACATATTAAAATAGATAAATACAAAATATTTTTTATCATACATATACATTTGTACAAAAATGTTCAACCAAAATGGTAGTTATAGATAAAGTTTATCTAAATGTATCTTGTTAAAGTACGTCATATGCTTAATTGTAAAAATAATGCCATATAATTCACAATCAAATTGATTCGTTTTACACATAATAATCAATTATTACGTATATCTAGATGTATAATCTACAAGGCAAAATGTGGGCTAAAAATCAGATATGTATGACAAAAATTATCGCTCGAAGATTCGCAAATTGAAATGGTTTTGCATATGCTTACTAAATTCAGTCTTTGGGGTTTACTTAGCAGCTAGAATTACTCTAATTAAAAACACTAGAAACTAAAGAAAGCTCTTGTAGAGCCGAATCCGTAGATCTCAGAGTCATAACTGAGGCTGCTGCTGGTGTAGTGCGAGCGTAGCTGAAATATTTGTGCTTGGCCGCTCCAGATAGCTTACAGGCATTGGACCTAATCCAGGCATGTCCAAAGGCTGCTGTAGTTGTAATTGTTGCAGTTGTGGTTGTTGTTGTTGTGGTGGAGGCTTTAATAAACTGGGTGAGGCTTGGAGTGGTGTGTTGGAACCAAGGCCAGCACTGCTGCCACCTGGACTGGGTCCGCCCTCCTTCAGTGGACAACCGATGGTGAGGCGCACATGCAATCCCGATTCCTTAATAAGATTGACAACATCGCCATGCGACATGCCCGCTATATCGATGCGATTGACGGCAATGATGCGATCTCCAACTTTAAGCTCGCCACAACGATCCGCAGGACTGCCAGGAATAAGTTTGCCTGTCGAAACGAAAGATATTAAAAAACTATTCTTAAATTTTGTACTAGCTCAATTCCTACCGATTGTTGAGCCATAGTAATGATTGGACGAGGAGATAATGACAAAGCCAAATCCCTCATTCTCATGGCGACTGACAATCACATCGTAGGGATAGCGACGCAGCTGCGCCAGAGATGCCTGCTGCAACAGCGCCGTTCTTCGTCGTCGCAGGATCATCGTAACCTGACCACGCACTGCAGATTCACCCACCAGCGATACGACTTTGTGGTGTGAGGAATTGAGCTGCAATTAAAATAAATACTCGAAATTAAACAGAAATTCTTAGATTTAATTCCACCTAATTTACCACATTGATGCCATCTATACTGAGAATCTCATCGCCTGTGGCAATGCGATGATCATTGTCAGCTGCACCGCCAGGCACAATGTGTCCAACGGTCACCTGCGAGCCCTCCTCGGTGCCACCAACAATGCGAAAACCGAAACCCATTGCCTGACGCTCCAATGTCACCTCGGTCAGCTCGCACTGATCTGCATCCTCGGAGGCATCCAGCAAAGCACCATTGCGCCAGTTGGGCGAGTGTTGAAACTGCTGCTGCTGTTGCTGTTGTGGAGGTGGATCCAAATTGGCAAATCCAACGCGCCGTCGATCGCTGAGAAGTTCATTGACCCTACGTTGCATGCGTTCGTTTTGAATGTGCGCCGCCTGCAGCGGAGAGTATTGGGCTGCTCCGGCTGGCGGTTGCTGTACATAGTAGCCCAACTGGGATGTGGGCTGAGGGCGTTGATAGCGTTGCGCCTGACAGTCGTAGCAGTAACAGGATTCGTGATGAGCCAAAGGCAGCGGAAGTGGTTGCATGCTTGGAGGCAGTCCGTATATTGGATTATAACTGCCACCAGCATCCCCAACATCGACATCAGCCTGATTACCCTGAAGAGTTGCCTCCGCCAGGCGTTCACTCAATCTGCTGACCATCTTGGGATACGGATCCATAAAGGGTATATCGTCCAGCTCCTGAAGACTATTATTTGATTTGCCCTGGTGAAGTGGTTTGCTTTCGATACCAACACCACCGGCTGACGACAAATCCACATCCTGGGCCCGCTGCATTTGCTCATTGCTAGGCGTTTGAACGCGAGCCCTTCTTGTGTCCACAAGCGGCGTTTTGGGTCGCATAGGCAGCACCTCTTTTGTTTGTGTACTATAAAGATCAGCTGTGGGTGTTTTGCTGCGAAATAGTCCAGCGCCGGTGCCACCCACAAAATTCTTGCGTAGATTTGCCACATTGCTTAGACCCTGAGCGGACGTTGTTTGCTCCGGCGGCGCACGCTGTATTTTGAGGGCAGTGGGCGTCGTCTGACTGCACTCCTTGAGCAGCTCCACCACATAGAAATGTGGTTTATTGCGCACATTAATGCCATTGATCTCGAGCAGCACATCGCCCTCGAGCAGCTGGGTGCAGCAATTGCGATCAAGAATCTTCTTAACAATTTGCCCGCAAGCCGAATCCGCAATGGTGAAACCAAATCCCATGGCGCCCTTCATAATGGAAAAGGTGTAGAGTTCGGGTTTCTTCATGAGTATGAAACCGCTGCCAGCAGCTTTGCTGACGCCATCTCCACCAGACAGATCAAGGAAATTGTAATTGCCATCCATGTTAAGGTCCACATTTAAGCGACGCTGCTTATCTGCCTCACTACTGGGCATTGGGCCATCTACTGCCATAGTCGTGACCACCTCCGTGTTTGGATCATTGGGATCAAAGGGCAATGGATAGCCACGGCATACCTCCAATGCCGCCGTCTCCCCCGGCAATATGGACTGAAAGATGTTGACCATGTCATGGTGGGTATAACCCAGAACACAAGTATCATTCACATAGACCAATACATCGCCCGTTTGCAGCTGACCATCCAGCCAGGCTGGACCATTGGGCACCACCGTTTTGATCTGCAAAAACTCCTCCACATCGCTGCCGTTGCTGCCATCGCTACCAACAATTGTAAAGCCCAAGCCACGTGTGGACTTCAGCAGTGTTGTATTTATTCGCTGTCCCTGCAGCTCTGCTGGATTACGGGTGAACTTGTAGGGAAGCTTAACGGTTGGTGGAAGCGGATGCAGAGGAGCTGGCGGATTGGTAACCGCTTCCAACGCTGCTGTGGGTGTCTTGGAGCGTTGTTGAGCCTGCTGTTGCTGTTGCTGGTGTTGCTGCTGCTGCTGCTGTTGTTGTTGCTGTTGTTGTTGTAGCTGCAACTGTTCCTGCTGCTGTTGACGTTGCTCCGCCGCACGACGTTTGGCCTCCAACACAGGGTTCTCATATTGAGTGCGTCTATTGACATGATCTATAAAGTACATGCCATACATTGAGTCCTCAATCTTCTCCCAGCCATAGGGCAGCTCATCCTCACAGCAATCCTCGAGCGATTTCTTTTGATACTTGGACAGACGCGGATCCAGCCAATGCGAGGTGCCCGTATTGTGGCTAAAAAAGCGAAACAATCATTTATTCATTTATATTCCTAAAGGTTATTTTTGCGATTCAAACTCACTCTATAAAATAGAGTTCGCCACGTTCCGTATAGGCCGTCTCCCATTTGGGTGGCAATGGTCCGAGTCCATCACCGGGATCCTCGTGATTAGTTTGATTAATGTCATCACCACCAGCACCACCACATTCACTGCCCATGCTGCTGTCTCCACCACCATTATCGCCATTATAATATGTATTTTGCAAGAGGTTTTCTGTAATGGGAAAAAATAATACAAATTATATAACATTAGTTAATGCATTAAGTTTCTATTTTATTATATTTGTCCCCTTTAAACTAGTTTCTATGTTTCTGTCCAAAAAACAGAATTCACATTTAATTAATCGATGAACCTGCCGCTAGTTATAGGAAGTTATAAAAGCTGACCTCAAACCGGATATTGTTGCTCTCTATTTGCAATTAGCTCTTGCTTGAATGATTTGTCACCCTACTGTTACTGTTGCACTGCGCCACCACCACACCACGACAACAACAGCACCACACACAGGTGTGCAGCCAGCCGAATATAGTTTTTATATCAAGCCCAAGCCCCTTTTTGGCATGGCTGCAACAAAGCGGTTCGTTTTTGTTGAATGAAGCGTAAACTGTTTGATCCTTTGGCCAAACAAACAAGCGGAATTGAGTCAGAGTTGGGTTCAATAACGAGGGATTATTTAGTGCTCATGACCTAGTTCAAGTAATGCTGGTGTGGTTTTCATAAAGTATAATATTTTTATTAAGCTTGCAGCTAACATTCAGCCGACTTGCTTTAAGTTACTCAAAAGAGCCTAAGCGTTAAGTAAATTGATTCTGTCATCGCTGGAGCCATATTAGGAAGTATTCCATATGGGCATCAAATCAAAACAGATTCATACCTATATTTGTAAACGAGTTCAGTGCAGATTTTTGCCCAAGCGCAAATAAATATTTATGCTGGAAAGGGCTAACAGTCATACAGTTAACGGTTCGATTCAAATGGGGCACAGAACAGACTACGAACATCAGGTTCCATCAAACTTATGCAAATAGATGTCTATAGCTATGTGAAATAGTGTTTAAAAGAGGAGTCTGCATAATCTACAAAGTGTGAACGAACGAACGAACGGGCTTCCAAGTACGGAAGTTGTTATGTGTGCTGTGCGCTGTGTGTCTGTGGCACAGTTTGCCCCTAACTTCAACTGCCTCCCAACTTTATTCGCTCCCTGCAACTCCACTTGCTTGTAAAGACTGGTTGTGTAAATATTTGTAGAGCGAGAGCGAGAGCTAGACAAAAAAAAAAGAAATGAAGCTATTTGATCAGATGAGACCAGATGTGGCACAAAAAAAAAAAATACAGTTCTTTTGTCAGTGCCACACAAAACGGCGCTCCCATTGGAAGCAAGCCCAGGTAGCAAAGAGTATAGGTACAAACAAGTAGGTAAAAAATAGGAAATGCATCGAGTTGTGATACGTTTTTGTACATTATGTAAAATATATACATACATATATCTGTCTATGCAAAACATTTCTTATCTCTAAAGTTTCAAATTGTGTACAAGATAAGAGATATTTACTAAGATAAACTAACGAAAAAAGGTTGTTGTTAGATGAAACAACATAACATACAAGCGTCTCAGTTATTGAAGGGATTTTACATCTAACACTTTAGTCCCAAAACTTTTCTACTTCTCCTAAAAACTTTACTATTTTGCATCGTGTTGCATTTTTCGATCATCGCTTCTCACAGTCCTCACATCAAATGAATTTTGCTTTCATTAGATGAAAGTCATTGAACTTCTCTTCCTTATTAGCAGCATGTTGCCTTACATCAGTTGTTGGCTGGCCAGCACGCCTCTTTTCCATTATGGGTGTGGCACACTGTGGGCACAAGATCGCTGTCTGTTTGTATATTTAGAAGAGTTTGAAGAATGCATTGTTGTTCTTGTTGTTGTTCTAACAATGAATTCCGAGATGTTAAGAGAACTCTTTAAATATTTCATTCTCGAATCTCTGTTGTCCGTCAATCTAAACTTATTTTTTTTTAATTCGCCAGAATTGTTTTCTTGTTTTTTGTTGCATGTTGATTATCGTTGTCAATCATCATATATATGAGTAATGGATATGCCTTGATTAGCACAAATCCCAGATAACAACTGCAAGAGTGTGAACATTGTGTCGAATAGTGAATGCCCTATCAAAACATTCAAGCATAAAACATACACAAAACAGCTAACAAACGTGAAAGAGTATAAGAACAACATTCGTTCCATTCGTTCTCTGATCTTCAGATAGAGTCTTACGATTCAGTCCAGTCAAGAGCATGACTCACTTTTAATCCAGACTGCATGCAAGGCATGTAAGCATAAAAGAAAATTAACATGAGTTGAAGTTGTGAGAAGCCCATTATTATTATTTTGTTTTGAACTCGCCTTTAAGGGGTGGATGATGATCATGGTAGACAGCTTACAAAGCAACCAATTCCTAAAGAGGGTCAATGACAGTCACACACACCTGTTTGAGGGGGAGAGAGAGCTCAAACATATATTCAAAAAAGAACAAATATGTTAAAGAAAAACCACTGAAGTTGTCTGGCAGTGGGTCGTGCGTATTAAGTGCTTCTTGACTCACAATTCAGTTAACTATTCAAAACGTCGCGTTTTATCGCCTATGGAAATAGCTTTGCGTACGAACTAAACTGAGGTAGGGGGAGAGTAACGAACAAGTGGTCAATTCTATTGAATTGAGCAGAGTTTTCATCAAGTCGAGTTAACACACAACTTGCACCACACACTTACACACACACACACGTATAAATTATTAATGTCATTGAGCCAATAGCAAGCAATGTGTGCCCCACTTCAGGGCAAGTGCAACCAGCAGCACCCTACAAATAGCACCATCAGAACCTCAATAAAGGCAACGTCTTTGTTCTCAAACACAAGTTGCATCGGCTATGACGAATACACAGAAAGAAAATACAAATTGGATAAGCTAAAGTTTAACATTGCTTGGTTAGGTTGCAGAATCCTTTAGTTTTCAGTTTTCACCAGCGATTTTAGATCTTTCTTATAAAACATTTTGCTAATACTGCCTTAAATGCCGTCGTCTATCTTTCATTTAACGAATCTCAAGACAAAATTCAAATTCAAATTGCAGTTTTCTTCTTGCCGTGTATTTTTCAAGCTCTACTTCAACTTGGCAGCTGATTCATCATCGGCTAGCAATGTAGAATTGAGACTCCTGGCTCAAGAGCACACACTGAGTGTGTTGCAGTCGGTTAATGATTGCATCTAATTGGCTTTGCTGCTTCGTTAACTTGGCTTATAGCACGCCATGCCACGCCATACAGCTCCAGCCCTAGAGGAGTTCCTTTAGCATGTCACAATGCTGCTTGTAATCAAGAAATTAATAATCGCATCATATAACATGAATGCCAAGGCAGAGACTCGAGAGGCGACACACGCTAATTGCAACTGACATGACGCATGACGTAAATGATAAAAAATAGAAAAAGTTTCTTTACTAACATCGTTGTTTTCCTCGTGGGTGAGCATGGAGTTCATTGCCATTTCGGCAGAGATGCTAAACTCGCTCTTCCTCCAATAAATTCACACTTTTTTTAGGACTTCCCATAAATGTGATAATTGAATAGTTGCTTAGTTTTAAACTTCATCGTCTCCATAACAATGGCATATACATAAAACAAACATAAACTAAACAAAGCGAAAGATTTAAAAAACAATACTCAAATCGTTGGGCTCAAAAATGACCAAAAATGATTTTCAAACAGTTGCTGAGTGAAACTTTTGTCCTATTAAGGTTGAACTATAAATAAACATTTAAGTTGTATAATATAAGTTTACTTTAAATGCTTGTATCTAACCACGCCCACTGACGCCTGCAACCACCTTAAAATTGATCAAAAATTGAGTCAGCAAACAGCTCCCACTCGACTTGTGGGTTGTTTTTTGCTTTGGCGTCAACTCGTTTTGTTTTCAACATGGTTTGGGCTTTGGGTTTCATGAATGAATTGTTGAATGTGGTTAACCCGCTATTAGTACCATATACTATAATTTACTACGTTTTTTTTTATCGTCCCACAAGCCAAACAAACGGCGACAAACACACATAAATAAGATGACAAGAGGGAGACACAACAAATGGCAAACAAATGGATTAAGTGGTTCTCTTTTTACAGTGGATCGAATGGCACACGAGTGGAAAATTTCCAAGTATATGCAGGACGCATGAGTGTAAAATTGTAATTGTATATTAAGAGTCATATTGCATGGACTACAAGATACTCTTGACGAAGTTCCAAGTAAATTTTCAGTGGAATTAAAATTTATGGCTTTTTAAACATTTTCTTCAACTCCATATTTGGAATTCCACAATTCAACAATGCATGGGCTGTTTTGTTTTCAATAAAATATCCTTCATCTTCGAACCAATATCTCTTTCACATTGTTGGTGCAAAGGTCCACTTGTGCTGAACTTACTCTTGAACTAATCTTTATAGAGTGCACCACAGCACATAAGCTCCACAAAGGAGGAAAAAAAAACAAACTCTATATTGAAAGTGAGCTCTAGAAGACCCACAAGCAGAAGTGAGAAACGGGTTCAACTTACATCAGACTCAAGCTCATTGTCTTAAGTTTTGTCAGTTGAGCAAGTGTGTGTGTGTGTGTGGCACGTGTCTGCTAAACAAAAGTTCAAAACGAAGCGCATAAAAACCAATTATCAAAGCAAATCAATTGAACTTCTTAACGCTTACTTTCCCGCTGTGCAACAACGCTTTAGGGTATAATAAATACTGAGTAAAAGTAAATTGAGTACATTTTTGAGTAGCTAATTTTGTGTGGCAAGTGCATTTTGTAACACGAATCCGAAACCGAAACCAAAAACGAATTCGAAGTGGCCATGTGGGCGGCAATAAATAGCTCGCTCTGTGGACTGTTTGTGGTTCTTAGTTGAATATGCGATGATTAACAGCTCATGTGCTGCTGCTGCAACATGCAACAGCAACTATGACCTCAATAAGCTGCAGAACTGTTTGCTTCAAGCATACAAAACTTTAATCTCTTATGTACAGCTGGCCAGAGTCAGTCAGTTGGGAGGCTGACGCTGTAGCAAAAGATAGCCTAAAACATCCATCAAATTAATTAAACTAGTTTGTAAGCAAACATTTGATTAAATTCAATTTGAATGGCAAACATTAGTTTCAAACATGAAACGAAATGCATTTAAGGTTGATAAATTTAAAATAACTTCGATGTTTATTCAATGGTTGTTCGAAAACTTTTAACATTGAAAAACTATACAGAAACCGTACAAAAAATAGTATACCGTTAACTGTATCTTACCTTTGCTGCCTTTTAAGATGCTGCTGGGATGTCCGCTCGATGTTCGACCCGTTGTTGAATTACCGTTGCCAATAAACTGTGGTTGCTGTTGTTGTTGGTGGTGTTGCTGATGATTTCGATCAGAGACTTGACTGTTGACAGAGGAGGTGCCGCCCAAGGAGGCGACATCTTCGCGCGATGCATGCAACAATGTAGACGTTGCCGTTGGCGGCTTCTTAATGGCGGGTGGGGGTAGGCCGATAGGTGGCGCTGTGGCTAGTGGCTTGACAACCATTGCATAACCATTGCCATCCACATCGCTAGAAGCTAGAAGTTCTGCAGTAGCAGCCGAAGCCGAAGCAGCAGCCGAAGCAGCAGCAGCAGCAACATCGTTGTTGTAATTGAATTTCTTGTTGCGGCTACTTCCGTTGGCAAGGTTAGAATTTAGATTTGAGTTTCCGTTAAATGTTGAATAACTGGTCGATGGCATTGCAACCGCAGCTGTTGTTGTTGCAGTTGTTGTTGCTGTTGTTGGTGGTGGTGGTGGTAGTATTGCTGCCGCTGAACTAGCAACAGGATGTGGATGTGAATGTTGTTGTTGTAGTTGGTGGGAAGCATTTAGTGCTAGCGTTGCTGGCGCCAACTGTTGCTGCTGTTGATAATAATGGCTGTTGAACAGCAACTGCTGTTGTTGTTGCTGCTGAAGCATTAGATAATCATTTGAAACTGGCGCTGCCGACGTCGCTGCTGACTTTGTGCCGCTTTTAGCCGTTGCTGCTGCTACGCTGCCGGGCATTGTTGTTGTTGTTGCTGTTATAATTGGCATCTTCTTGTCAATGTGTATATATAAATCTTGTTTCAAAGCTTAAGTCCCAATTTATGTGTATTTGTTTGCCATTGCATGCAAAGCGCTTTCTAAAATCGTTTCATCGTTTAATTTTTTAAAATTATTATTCATTGACGGCTAATTGTTATCTCGTGTTCGCCTTGTCATTGAATCCTCTTCATTAGTCGCATGATTGACATCATCATATTGTTTTTTAAACTGTGCAGTTGGGCAAGCTTTTTAAACTGCAAAGAATCAAGAAGTAAACTTGATTAATATATAACCATATATAAACCATATTAAAATAACACAAACAACACAGACTTTACATTTGTTGAGTTTAGTTTTTGACTTTTTAAATCTTCTTCCCTGTATATTTCATAAAATTGTAGGTTGAAAAAACAATCGTGACTGAATGTAATGCAATCGAAGAAATTTCTTAACTAACGTAAATGTATTTTAATCTAGTATTTGAGAGAATTTAAGATAGATTGATCTGTATATTTATAAACAAAAATATGCTTTCCCAGCAAAAATGTTTTCAAAATACGTTTTTGATGAAAACTTTAATTAATAATCACCTTAAATACCAACTCGCTTATTTGACTAAGCTTTTCCCTACACAAATCGACGTTTAAAACAATTAAACATTGTTTTTGAGCAACAACATAACTACTAATTACTAAAATTCATTTAAAAATGCTCATAAGGTTAGTTTACCGTGGCCAAGACACGCCCCATATAAATACATTTGCATTCGAAACTAAGGCCATGTGAAGTTTAAAGCACAGCAATGAAAATTTCCTCGAATAACCCAAAATGTTGACTCATGCAAAGCCGAAAAAAAATTATGAATTCGTCGGATGCATGAAAAAAACAACTAAAAAGAAAATTAACTGTGCGAAAAAATAGAGGCAACAACAAGCAGGACAATAACATTAAATTCCTCAACCGTTAAATTTAGTCCAATAATTAAAACAACAAAGGAAAAAAAATAAAACACAAAATTTGAGAGGCAAACATTGTGGATTGGACGGACTTTACATACATACAAACGAACATATGCATGTAAATATATATATATATATATAAAAGAGAACAATCACCAACAAAGAATGCCACAACAACAACAGCGACGAGAAACAAGTTTTCAGACCATGCCACCAGAGCGACCAGTCAGACATGATGCCACACAAAACAACAACAACGAAAAGGTAACCCCCACATAAATACATACAAACATAATGTGTATGTTGCACACTTATATGTTTATGCATGAGTATTGGTGGCAACTGTAGTGCACTTGCCACGGGACGCAAACGCAAGGATAAACAATGCGCTGGGAAAAGAAAAAGAAAAACGATTCGCCGCGAGACGCCGCACAGTTAAAGCAGCAACTAGCAAGTAGCAACGTTGTGGCCTGCGGTCAAGAGGCGGCACGCTCTCTATTTGGATCGCTGGCGTTGCAAGTTGCACGTTGCTCGCGTTGCACGTCCACGTTGTTGGTGCCGACCACCTGTCGCCAAAATAGAAAAAATGGAAAACGAACAAATAAAAAAGCGAATAAAAAATCACGTAGTTTAAGCGCCGCAGTGCGACGAGGTGCCAACTTTCAACTGCAACACCAACCGTACACAAAGAGAAAAGACATCAACATGAGTTTGATAGCGATTTAAGTTGAACGAAACGATTTTCTTTTGATTTATGCTTACTTTAAAATCAAGTGAAAAGCAGTAAAATAATGCAGAGGGATATTGCATTTGGGTTTCACATTTTTCTAAAAAAGTTTTCTAAGCTTGTTTGGACACAATATTTCTTTATTTTTTGTCAGTGTTTCCACTTTGCAGTTGTTGTTGCTCTTACAACAATCGCTTTTTCCTCTTAGGCGGCAACCGCAAAAAAAAACAACAACAATAATTTCACTTCATGGGTGAAATTCAGCGTTACCGTTTATAATTATAGCCGTTTTGTTGTTTTTTTTTAGTTTCTTGGTAAAGCCACATTAGGCTTTTTATGTTGACAAACAACTGGGATGATGAAGAGGTGCCAGCGGCTTTTATTTATATACTGGATATGGGAATAAGCAGAGGTCGTCAAGCTAGAGTTGTTGCTGTTGTTGGCAGCACTGTTATTGTAGTCATTATGATTAAATGGGCAGCAACTAATTAAAAAAGACTTGAAAACTTTTATTTAGCATATTACGAAAATGTTAATTTTTGAATTTCGCTTGGCAAACAACCTGAGGCATAAAAATTATGAATAAACACACACACACAATGTACTTTTTAACGAACGTTTACTGTTTATAAATTCATACTTTTATTTAAGCGCTTGGGAAAATCTCAAGTTCGAGTACAAGTTTTCACAGTTTGCCATCAATCACACAATTTAGTCGACTTTCCATGGATACCGCTCTTATAGTAGTATGTGGAATGTGGTAAAACTCGCCGCAAAGTAAACAATTTGCAATGCTGACAGACGACGACAACAACAAACATAAATAAAAAATCACTTTCATTCTTCGCACCTCTATTGTTTGTATCGATTTGTGGAGATCGATCACCAATCACAGTGCAGCTTTAGCAGCAGCGATCACAGCGAAGGAGACAGGCACTTTCCATTTCGAAGCGTTTAAAACCGCAAACGCGTTTTTCAAATTGCGCGACACACACACCGTCACTCAGTACACACACGCATCTACACAGCAGCGGCAGCGTAGGTATAAAGCGATATTATGAATGTGTTTGAACTTGTTATTGCTTTGCTACCTCTCTTGGGAAAAAAAATAAACACACAGACGCTGTGGCAACGCGTTACACCTGCGCCAAAGATACTTGTGCAGAATAACAAGTTGCGCGCTGCTTGATGCTAGCACAAATGCTTTAGAATTATTAAAAATTAATGTTAAATGGCATTTAAAATACCTTATGCGTATTTAATAAACTGCAGTCTATTTTTCCCGCTGCAAAATCTTGAGAGAGCAAACAGACGCGCGCGACTCAACCGAATCAAACGGAATCTCAACAACAACTAAAAGACAGTTTGCTCGATACTATCGACACTCGTTGCGCGTATACCTGTTGCTCATGCAAATCACTAACACACACAAAACTAAAAAGCAAACAAAATTTAGCGCATTAATAAAACAAGAAAGGTGATACAAAATTTAAGACAAAACAGCGCATGGTTCCGTAAAACACTACCACAACAGCTTATTTTTTT
The DNA here is from genome assembly GCA_030179655.1 of Scaptomyza flava. Classification (NCBI taxonomy): domain Eukaryota; kingdom Metazoa; phylum Arthropoda; class Insecta; order Diptera; family Drosophilidae; genus Scaptomyza; species Scaptomyza flava. The sequence goes on along the minus strand of JARNME010000404.1, from coordinate 78,949,332 downwards.
TAATGGATATGATAATTCGAAATTACAGACAGCCACAGCGGCATCACATCAATATTTAGTCAAACACTCACGCACGGAATAAGTGCATCTGATGGCTACAATATATCGATAAGGCGAAACAGCGTTTGCGCTTATCGATGTCTGTTCACAACGAACTAGACATTCACAGGGAACAAGGAGAAACTATTTTTAAATTTCAAATCGAATATTATAAAGCAAGCATGTTGCTCTCCTTATATCATATTTTTAAGTATTATTAAATTAACAGTGTGAATATTTAAATAAAAGTAAACATATACCAAAATCATCCGTTAATATGGAAGTAGCCCGTAAGTAAATTTTCTTCCTGCAATTCGTCGCCGAGTTATCAAACCCTGTTGACAGCTCCACTTGTAAATGAGCTTGAGGTTCGCATTTCTGAAGCCTTCTGCATTTTTGACCATCACGGCGATAAATATATAGACACTCGTAATGTGGGCCATGTGCTACGATTTTTGGGCTGTGTTCCCACATTGAAGGAGATCGATGATATCGTTGTAGCCACTGAATCTGAAGATAATCCGGGAGAGACACACTTAACAACATTTATGGCTCATGTGTCCCAATTGCTCATGGATCGAAAGTAAGTCCAACAAAGTAAATTCGTTTGTTTTTGAGGGCTATAACATTTCCACAGAATGGAGCCAGCCAGTCCTGCTAAAATTTTGGCGGCATTTGAAGTTTTGGATCCAGAAAACAAACGCTTTTTGACCAAAGACTATTTTGGGAAGCTAATGAGGGAGGAAGCAGAAAAATTTACTGAAGATGAAATGAACGCTATGTGGCCCGTGGCTATAGATCAAATCACAGGGAACATACCCTATATATTCTATATTAATCACTTAAAGCACAAAACCACAATTTATGATGTCGCTGCGGCAGTTAAGGAAGAAATTGCTGCCAATGAAAGCAAGGACAAAAAGAAGGATCGCAACCCAATGCTAAATATGCCATGAACTTTTATGGTCAGAAAGTGTTTTATGTATTAAAAATTTAAATTATCTGTGTTTAAACATAATCTAATAAGTTGTTTTGATTTTAATTGCGCGCCCATTTAAATTGTGCACTCTCTGTTAATAACAGCATGGACAATGTTAATTCTGCTGTCAAATAACATTTGTCATGCTCTGCTTCTTCTTTGTCACCATTTTTTCACCAGTCAAAAAATGCCACGTCAGCTTTCATTACAACCCATTCAGGAAAGTACACGACATCATTCAGACTTTGCTGCGCAGAATTACAAGTTGATTGGAGAAAATTACGTGAGATTAGGTTGACTACCAAATAGCTGACCTGGGCAAGCAAGAAACAGAGGCAATGAAGAAATCAAAAGCAACAAAGCCACACATGAAAACCGCAGCAGCAGCAGCAAGTGTTGAGGCAACAATCCAAATGTTTTAAGTTAATGGAAATCAGATAAAATTCAGTGCTCAGTGAATATTAATGCAATTTTCCACAAAGAGAGCTTAACAAAAATGAAATTTTAAAATTTGTTTAAACTTTCCTTTGCAACATCAACACCAACAACTCAATTATAAATATTAATAATGGCACCAGCTAACGGAGTGCTTTTAACCAAGATTGTGCCCATTGGCTCTAATATAAATATCAATTTAAACACATTGCCCAAACTGCGACCAGCGCCGCTGCTTTCCCCCACAGCTGCGCTGCTCAAGGTCGGCGGATCATCGCCATCTAGTTCGGGCTACGCATCTTCATCCAACAGCATCGCAGACGACGATTCGGTGACCATGGTAGCGCCTGCAAAGGCCAAGAAGCGTCGCCTGGATCATCTGTCCTGGGAGGAGAAGGTGCAGAGAAAGTAAGTTACAGCTACAGTGAGCACTCGTTTGAGTTACACACTAAACTGATAGATTATCTTTTATTTTTTCTAAAGGAAGCTTAAGAATCGCGTTGCCGCACAGACGAGCCGGGATCGCAAGAAGGCGCGCATGGAGGAGATGGATATGGAAATCAGGGAACTAACTGATAAAACGGAATTACTGCAAAACAAATGCGAAAGCTTGCAGAGCATCAATGAAGCTCTGCTGGCCAAGAATCAAAAACTGGATATAGAAATGGAACAACTAAGACAGGAACTGGCCGAAATGAAAGAGCTTGCCAAGAAGAACACTCTTAGCAACAGCAGCAACAATCATAGCAATAGCTCTGGCGTCAATATAGGCGCTGAGGGCTGTGCGTCCACATACACTGGATCTGCAGCATCCAATGCTGACCCTCTGCCGCAGGGTACACTAGTGGACACACAGTCGTCAGCGCGTGCATTGACAACAAAGCGATTGCTGGAACAGCAGCTGAAGCAGAGCACAACGACAGCATCGCTCTGGAGAATTGTGGCACTCTGCCTTCTATACAAGACATGTTGCTCGTCGACGATGAAGAGTTCGATGCGCGGCGACTTGAAGAGCTGGCCGAAAGCCTACTCGCAGATATCGCAGCAGACCTGGAAACAAGCGCTGGCGCATGCCACGAAACTGCTGCCCAAGATGCAGGCCAGTCAGAGCGATTGTCTGGATCAATGGTGGGGACCGCAGCAGAGTGCATGGAATCCAGCGGGCATAGAGCTAATGGCTTAAGTATGGAATCATGCAGCCCACAAATGCAGGTGTCATCTATAAATGGAAACCAACAAAATAAAGCAACAACAACAGCAACAACAACGACAACAATTAAAACAAATCAATTATCAGCAGCTGCATTCCTGCAGAGCGCCACACCCGATACAGTTTATGGCACCTACGATGCCAAGACGAATTCCATAACCATTGTTATGGATGGAGATGCCGTGCCAGTTAACGAAGCCGTTGAGATCATCTATGGTGATGGTGTCACTGCTGGCGATGAGAACACTACGGATGCCATCATGAAGTGTCCGTTGCCAGCAACGTCACCCTCACAAGTCTATCTCAATGTCATCAATGCCACCGATGATTCTGATGACGAGGCAACGAGTCATCTTAACTTTGAGCCTTTTGAGAGATTCCTGTGTCCGCGCGTTAAGGCCATCTCACCGTTGGGAAAATCACCAGCGAGATCTATGCATTCGGTTGCATCGGATCATGGCTATGAGTCGGTTATTGGTTCGCCAGTATCCCAAATGGACACTGTGGAGGCTGTTTTATCAACAGACGATGTTGATGACTTCCCCTGGGAAAGTAATTTCGATGACCTATTCCCCAGTTTAATATGAATTTTGCATCAAAAGATGCTTGTTTCTATTATTTATTTTTTTTTTTTTTTCAAATTGAAAAAAACCCCCGTTGGACTATCTCTCTTTTAGCTGGTTAGTTGTTTAGTTTAGTGTTGGCCGGCCGGCGCTCGTTTTAAGTGTTTTAGCTTATAATATTACACATAGGCAATGTTGCTGTTAAATATTGATTTTGGGAGAATACTAAAGTGTTCTCTCGATAATTGTATATAATGTGTCATCAAAGGCTTTATATTAATATATATACATACATACATACATAAAAATACTAGACTTATTGTTAAGCATAATATTTTGTAAGTTTCTATTTATATTTAACACCTGTCATTCACATAGGCTAAAATTTATGTAATTGTAATTATTTCAAAATGTGCTCAAAAAAAGAAAAAAATTATATTGCGGACCATTTAATAATGTACAATGAATTTTCAAAATATATGCAGACCACAAACGGAAACAATTACATTTATTTTTATTCTATTCTGATAATGTGTTCCAGTTTCAAACAAGAAACAAATTCCCAGTTTATCTCGCTGCTGAGTGTGAAGTGTTTTTTTTTACAAGCATAATTCTTATGAGAATCTGGAAATTGCAACTAGTGTTGAATTATTTAATGTTCTTCATGGTCCTTACAAAGTTTCTAAACCAAATAAGGCTTTTGTTGTGGCTTACATTTATAATTGAGCATTTGTGAAATCTAACAGTTGGTCAGAATACAAAATCACGCCACTTTCGAGTGACATCACGTAACATACACATGCATACACATGCACACGTTTTGTTATCGTTAGTAACAGAGCTGCCACCTTATCGCAATGTCATTAAACCTTTTTATTAATTGTTTACCTTTACCAGAAAAGCTTATTGTGTATTTGTAAAATCTAACATTCATAAGTTTTTTGATAAAATAAAATTTATGTATCGCATAAATTGTATGAAAGGTGGTAGTATAACAGCGAGAACTTTATTCAGCCCAGTTGCATCAGCTGTCGTATAACAGATTTCGTTAAGTTGCATCAACTAAGTAATCGATAAAAAGTAAACAACTTGCAAGTAAAAGGATCAAATATTCAATATGAATAGCAAAGAAGAAAATACAAGCTCGATAAACAACGAGACGAATGCAAATGAAAATGCTGCAAAAGAGCAAGCTACATCTGTGCTTCCCAACTCATCCAATGCCGACGAACTGAATGATGTGAACAATCTTAATACACCAGCTATCAAAACGACAACAAAAAAGAAGTATAAGGCAAAAGGCCGTAATGTCGACGGTGTCCCCGATTTGGACTCCGAGTTAAAAAAACTGTCGCATCGCAGAATAAATGTTGCTGGCGCACCAAAAATGCCGCTAAATTCATATGTGCGTTTCATGAACGATCGCAGGGAGGAGCTGCGTCGCGAATATCCAAATCGCACAGCACTAGAGCATACGAAAATGATCGGCGAAGAGTGGCATCAGCTATCAGAGGAGCGCAAGACATTTTACATGGAAGCGGCAGCCAAGGATAAAGCACTGTATACATACATTTAATTGTCATTTTGATTAATACTTCACACAATATTTAATATTTTGTAAACACTTTTTTTAGGTATCTGGAACAAATGCACAAGTTCCTCAAGGAGCACCCGGAAATTGTGGCAAATGAGCTGGCCAAGGCGAAAAAGGTGCTTGACATCAAAAACACCAGCACGCCCAAGGAAAAGGCCAGCAACAACAACAGCAGCATATGCAATAACCATGAAATTCTCAACACCGCTCCCAAAAAATCCAACGTGAAGACAAATACAAATAAACAACAACAACAGCAAAGCACACCTACACCCGATCCAGATGATATACCGTTAGCACAAGTGAAACGCACGCCGACTCCACCGCCATCTTTCAACTCTTGCAACTTACAGCCACGTCCATATGCCGCCGGTGAGATTCCCATTTATACGCATGAGTTTATCGAGCATAATCGCAGCACGGAGAATGAATTGCGTACGCTGCGCAAGAACAAAACGGATCTGGAACAACAAAACGCTGTGCTTGAGCAGCATGTGGACAACACTAAGGCGGGGCATGCCAAAGTGATGGGAGATGTTAGCGAACTCAAAGAAGAGAACACACGTCTAGCTGCCTACATTAAGAATCTGCGGCAGAAGATAGTTTCTGCATTGGATGGAATTGCATTGCCGCCGGTGTATGCCAGCGGACTAAGCGTGGATAATGTGGACAAGTACATACATCATTTGGCTGGCATGATTAGCAGCACCTCATCAGACGGCGAGCAGCAACAGCTAAACAACGCCATGCTGCTCAAAGTTGGAGATTTGCTAAGCAAAATGGACACAACATCCTTATTAAAACCTTAAGTTTATTTACTGTATTTGTACACTTATTGTAATGTAATATTGTCTGCATTTTTGTTTTGTCACTGCATTAATGTACACTGCAATGTGGCCCATCCGCCACCTCTACAATCCGACAATTTTTTCATTTTTTCCAAATTCGCTGATCCGGCAACCGCTCTATAATCCTACATTTTTCCCCGCTTTTATATTAATTCATTAAATCATTCTACACAAATGTGTGTTGACGTTTGTTTTTCTTCTACTTTTTTTCGGATTACAGTTTTTTTTTCTAATTGTCGGACTATAGAGGTTATTCATTTCACCTGTGCAAAAGAACTGTTGGATAAGCCAGATTGCAGTGTATTACCAATTACAAACTTAACTAAAATAACAAAACAAAATCAAACCAGTTTAATTACTTTTGCGATAGTCGCGAATGTCAAAGTCACAGCTATCATTGCTGCGCGACGAAATGCTGCCATTGCTGCGATATGAATGAATGCGCGGAGTACGCATCTTGTTGCGCATTCCCTGTTTATCATTAGATCCAACCAGCACACTTGGACGCATGCTTGTGGACTTGATCACTATATAGGTTCCCAGCAGCATTGGGATTACGATCAACGGATGACAGACCCAGCCCAATGCATACAAAAACATGGTCTTCATCAAATTGATCAGAGCCTCTGCGAAAGTAATTGTTTAAATTGCAAACTTAACTTAATGATTAAAAGCTTACCCTCAATCATCCATACGGTGGCCACAAAGGCGATGATAGTTTTGGAAAGTGTCTGCAGCAAATAATAAATCATTTCGAAAATTTGCATCATATTGCTGGTTTTGTTTGGATATTCTTTGAAAAATATTTAAATTATACGACAGACAGTTTTTAATGTTTGTTTCAATTCTTCACTGATTTAGACTAACAAAGGGTATACAGAATTATAAAAAATGTGGCTAGTTTTCAAAAGGTTACTTATTATAATAACAAACATAAATTAAAGAACAAAATTCAAATCATAGTGTTATTATTCAAGATCATATAAGAAACAAATATTTTTTAATCGCTTCACGCAGTGAAATGGTTTTATTTTAAATTAAACAAAAATAGTCATCGTTTTTTGTGTTTTTTTCTTTTCTTCGCATCTTTTGGTTTTTGTTTAGGAACAGCAAAAAATAAATTAAAAACTTAAAAAGAAAATTGTTGGGTTTTTCAAAATAGTAAATTCTAAATAATAGGCGTATAATTAAAGTTTATAACAAAATTAATTTAATGAGATAATAAATCATGGGCGCAGACTTCAAAAATTCCATTGAAAATGGGGCAGAAAATTTGACAAATAAAAAAATAAATATTTTTTATGGTTAACGCCAAATTCAAAGGCCATCACTCAAGTTGGTCAACTCTCACAGCGTTATGTTTATAATAATAAGTAGTAAACAGATATTTTCTTTTTCATCTTCAAATTCAGCATCATCTTCCTTTCGCATTTAAATTAAAAAATACATTATTCCATTTTAGTTTTTTTGCTTTTTTGCATTCTTATTATTTTTAAAATAGTTTTTGTTTTTCTTGAAATCATTCAGTTTCTCGCGCAAGGAGTCTGCCAAATGAATAAATTGTTAATGTTAATGTGTTTTTGGTTTCCATGAGCGGATGTGTGGAGTGAGAAGACAAGGGGATGCTACGACAGGAAACAAACAGATAGTTTTTCAAAAGTTTGATTACATTTGTATTATTTGTTTTTTCTTATATTTTGTTTGATGATTAGGTGGAATGACATTTAAAACCCGATTAGATGTGAGTCATAAATCGTAAGCTCCAGTTAATGGCCTAATTGGAAAAAGTGAGCATATAAATGAGTGTCAGGAATTTAGAAAAGCAATCATTTGCTGCATTTTGTAATCACTAAACTTGGTATCTTTTGTTTGGGTGTTATATATGGAATAAGGAGATTGTGTACTATGTGATACTGGGACTGGGTTGTTGTTTTTTGTTTTTATGGAAAGGAAACTGCTTATGCTTATTACGGACATTTATATTATATATATCATATGCAAAACAGCTCTGGTAACGACTCTATTGCAGTCTAAATCAATCGGTCGCTGTTTGCCATTTATGCTGTTGCTTTTCATAAAGTATTTTATAATAATCTCAAACTTGTCGTCTCATTAGCTGATGCGAGGATGAAGCGGACGATGACGATACCGTCGACGACTGCTGTTGTTGTTGCTGATGATGCTGTTGCTGTTGGCGTCAGGCATCCGCACTATTAGGATTCATACCAACCGGCGCTACAACCATCATGTTGCCCTTTTGTGGCGTATAGACGCTAGCATTTGGATCCAGTGTAGACAAGCCATTGCCGCCATTGCCACCACCATTGACGGCATTATTTGCAGCCACATGAAGCGCAGCAGCAACACTAACCGGCACCATCTGTTGCTGCTGCGAATTGTTGACCTGTTGCTGATGTTGGTGTTGCTGCTGATGTTGTTGATGCTGCTGATGTTGTTGATGTTGATGCTGTTGATGTTGTTGATGTTGATGCTGCTGCTGTTGTTGCTGATGCTGTTGTTGCTGCTGTTGCTGCTGATGCTGTTGATACTCTTGCGCAACGCTTAGGCTGAGCATGGGCGATGAGGGGCCAGGTCCGCCCGATTGTAGCGGAGGTGTATCATTCATGCGCAGCATGCTTCCGCCAGGACCATGTGGTCCGGAATTAAGATACGGATCTGGCATAACGGCCAGCAACTGTGCTATCTTGGCCTTGAGATCAATAACCTCATCATCCTTAGAACGACGATGACCTGCAAAAAATTGAACAAACAAATAATGTCATTTACAATTATCGATTAGTTTTTGCATCATTATTATGTGCATACTGTCAGATATTTCTAGCTGGCGCTTGGCCGCGCCCAGAGCCGAAAATAAGTCCAGCTTAACTCTCGTCTCTGAGGATAGATTCTTTTCCAGTGTTGAGTTCTTCTCCTGCATTGTAGCCAGTGCAACCATTAGCATTTCAGCATCCGCCTGCGAAGACTCGCGATTTCGCACCTTAGCATCCAGAATACGGTACTAAAACAAATATAATTATGGCATCATAAAATTTTTTTCTGAATGTCGTTTTAATTTCTTACCTCCTGTTCGAACTTGCGACCATGCTCAACAGCCATCTGTTTGGCTTCCTCGACCTGTTTAAGTTCGTTACGCACACGCTTGAGCTCATCATCCATTTGCTGACGTCGCTGTTTGCACTGGGTGCTGCATTCGGGACGTGCGGCTTTCTCTTCGGCAGCCTTGCGTGCCTTCTTCTCGTTGGCCAGTTGAGCGTCCAGAGATTGCTTCTGGCGACGCTCCTCGTTGAGACGCCGCTCCACTGTCTGCAGACCGAGCATGTCAGCATGACGTGCATTATTCAGCTCCTGTATGCGTTTCTCCAACTCTTCGCACTCCTTTTGTTTGAGCTGCAAACTCGACTTGCTTGTCAAATTGGCATCTAGCTTTTGACGCAACTCGTTTTCGATTTGCTTCATGTGGCTTATTTCGGTGCGATATTTCTTAACGTCTGCCTCCAGCTTGAGGCATGTTTCGCAAATCTTGGATACCACTTTGCTGGCAATGTGCGAAATGGCGGCAGCAGTTGCATGACTCGATGTTGAGCTGGCTGACGACGAAACGGAACAGGCATCATTGTTGTTGTTATTGTTGCTGGAAACAGATGCTGCCGTAGCTAAATTATCTTTATGTTTATCCTGATGCTGGCTATGATTGTCTTTGGCTGAATTGTCCTTCTTGCCACGATTGCGACGGCCTGTTAGATGAGCGAAGTTTAACTTTTAACAAAACTTGTTAGCCAGTTTAAGATAGAGGCACTTACCTTTTGGTGCCTTTTCTGCTTGTGACACTGGCTCCACTGTAACTGGGTCTTCAGTTTCGTGCTGCAGGACGTTGCCGTTACTGACAGCATTGTGCGTCTTTTTGTTGTCTGCAAGCAAGGAGGGGCCGATATCAGTTTGCTTCGAATAAAGCATTTTCTTTTTGTTCAAAGCACCCTGTTTATCCTTTGACCCCTGTTGCTGCTGCTGTTGTTGTTGATAGTTGCTATTGCCACTATCCCAGTCTGACTTCTCCTTACTGTTATTACTTGCTGTTGTGGTACTAGCATTGCTCTCCACTTGCTGATAGTTGTTGTTGCTGTTACTATTGTTATTACTGTTGCTATTTTTACCGCCATGCCGTCCACCACCTGCGTTGTTTGTGTGCTCATTGTTGTCGGTTGTGTCACCCTTGTTGCGATGCTTCTCCTTGTCCATGCTGCGTCGATGATTCCTTGAGCCACCGCCAGCATGTCCATTTGAGGTCGCTGCAATACAATAAATTTCAAGTGATTATTATTATGTATACACACAACATTATTGATTTTTATCGAGTAATATAGTGTATATCCAAATTTGCATGGTTGCCAGGAGCTTATCGAGATTTGTTAGTTTCTGATAACAATCAAATCATTCCGCATACAAACAAAATCATACATAAAAATACAAAGATAAGCGAAATGAAGTTTGGAATAGTTTTATGAACATTATTTGAATAAATGCTTCACCTGTTGTTGTTGTGGCACCTGATGTTGTTGCCGCATTTGATTGCTTGGCAGACGCCGTGTTGGATGAACTGGTGGACGTTGTTGCAGATGCGTTGGAAGCTGTCGATAAGAAACCTGCCGCAGCGGCAATTGCTGATGTTGCCGCTGTGGCAGTCGTTGTGCTGCTATCGCTGTTACCGTTGTTGTTATCCTTGTTGTGATGACTGTTGTTGCTATTGTTGTTATTGTTGCTGTTATTGTTGTTGTTATTGTGATGGTTATGATGATGATGATGTTGATGATGATTATTATTGCTTCCACTGCTGCCACCGCCCCCGCCGCTGCCGCTATGATGATGCTCATGATGATTTTGTGCTTGCGACGAGGACGCAGTTACCAAAATACCATTACCCTGAGATGCGGATGATGCGGACAGCGCTGCCGGCGCACCATTCGGCACAATGGCCGTGCTATTGGATACTGGTGTCACAACAGGCGCATTTGCTGTCTGTGCTGTTGCGTCATCAGTGGCAGCCTCCTCAGTGGGCAGTGCCTGTTGCAGCAGCTGCATGTAAAACTCATTCTCTTTGGCCACTTCGCGTTGCTTACGCTGACGCATACGATAGCCTACATAGCTTTTAAAGCCAAATCCTAGAGTAACAACCGGATAGCCAATGCTGCAAAATGAGAGAAAGAGAGAGAGAGAGTAAGAAAGGAGATTCAGTTATAATTGTACTGTTGCTTACCAGTGCGCGGCAAACGGTCGGCAGAGATCCAAATGTGGCATATGACGACTGTCTTTCCATCGAATGCCCACCTCAAGGTAGACAAACAACATCCACAATATAATAGTTGGCAAACAGATGCCCTTATCTGCAAACAATGCACTATTATAATCACTATATAATTGTTATAACCACGTAAACTCACCTGTATGCCAGACATATTGCACCCAGACGTATGTGCTGGCCGCAAAGAGCAACCAATGTACCGGTATGAAGAACAAACACACCAGATCCGATGTTATTGCAATGCACACAAATAGCACAGAAAATGCCTGTTTGAAAACAAATAGGGGATAAACCCAAAATTATAATCATTTATAACAAAATTTGGAATACAAATGGACAATCAATAATTACCAATCCTTTGTACTTGAACGAATCATGCACGGAGCGAAGAAGTAGCCAAAATGGCCACAGGAATTCAAATCGAAACATAAACATAAAATCGGCAACCATCACAATGGCCCAAAGTATAAGAAATTTCATGTATAAGACAGTGGTGCTGTAATCAATAAGAACATTTATTTGATTAATTAAATATAATATTTAAGTGCCACCTAAAATAGCCCTAATACAAACTTATTAAGAGTTTTAAAATGTTGTCTTACTTGTTAATGTAATTAAAATGAATTTATACGCTGAATTGCGGCGCTTAAAACAGCAATAACGGAATTAATTATCTAACTCGATTGGCACGCGACGACACGCAGCTCAAAAAGAACCACAAAGCAAAGCATTAAACTAAGAGCGTCAAAAAAGAGACGCACACACACATAAATACACATGCATGCATGTGTGAATGCATAATAGAACAACTACAATGCAAAATCAAAAAGTAAACAAACAAATAAATGCGTAATAAATCAAGAAAAAGCGAGAGCATTCGAATGCTGAACGATTATATACCACGCGTTTTAGATTATGCCAAATTTAAACCGTTTTTTTTTTTTTTTAAATAATTTAATGATTTGTGTAAATGAACGTTCCTGTTCATAAAATGCTTATATTTGATTTTTATTTTGGTCACAACGCAGTTTTACACAAGTTTCCTATTGAAGAAAACAAGAATCTATTTCGCCATCAATGCGGTATACGCAGCCTCTTAATAAGTGTTGTTAAAAGAGCGATATGCTGAGCGATACATAAATACATATGTATGTAATTCCTGTTTGTATTTTTTAACACTTACCTGCCATACATGCCCTCTGTGATTTTATTTCGCTTCATTGGGCGACGTAATTTGCCACAATCTGCGTTGCGCCGCTTCATTTTAGCCGCACGTTTTTTTGCTTGCCGTTTCAAGAACTTGTGTTTATTGTATTCAATGTATGTATGTTTATATATTTTTTTTTTTTGTCTGCCTTTTAGATCAATTTTTTTTTTTCAAGCGCTCACTTTACACTTAATTGATTAGTTTGGAGATATCTGCTGCTGCCAATTATTTAATTATGCTGGGGGTCGTCGTGGGTATTTTTTTGTTGCTTTAATTGTATTTGTTGATTTTGCTTTTGTTTCTGCTGCTGTTGCTGACGCTGTCGACATCGATATGGCGGCTGTTGCCTTTGCGGCATTTCCTCACCAAATTTACCTCCTGCTGAGCCGGCTTTCAGTTTTTAACTGCAAATATACACACACATGTTCTTATAAAATCTTAGATACATACAAACATATGTACGTAAAAGAGCGGGAAAAGAGACTTTTCTTGTGTGAGCATAATTAAAGCACTACATTCACATATGTACATACATACATGTATGTACGTACGTTTTGATTCCTTTATACAGTAGTTTTGCATTTTAGGCGACGAAGGCAAGCGACCGTTCATTTATTTATTCGAAAAAACTATTTTTATGCAAACTATTTTCTTGACTACACTTTCGTTTTTTTTTTTTTGTGCATTGACCGTTGCGTGTTGTTGCTATTGTTGCTGCCTGAGTGCAAGTGTGGGCGTTGCAATTGGTGTTAAAATGCGGTCAGACTATTTGATGTGCAAAACTAATTACAACATTTAGCATTTAATGCCGTCACTTAAGGTAAATATAAAAAAAAAAACTACCAAATCTTACTAAATGGAAACATCAGCTCGACTGCCTTTTAAAGCAAATCGTTGTGTGCAAGTATAACTGTAAATACCGCAATCGTTTATCGATTTAAATTGCTCTGCCTATAACGTCACTAAACAGAGCTACCTTGTAGCTGACATTCAACTTGAGAAATAAACAACTCATTATGAAAATGCACATTAAAGAGATATGTACATAAAATTCGTTCGGCTCTGCTGCTTTTGCAAATATACAAGCCAATACTTGTGTTCTTCAACTGTATAATTATTCTAACAGGCTGCCAAGCAGAATAGTCGCATCGACAAATCGCATTCACGATAGGATATGAGAAAGTTTTCGTGTGTGGGCCCCAACGTGACCCAACATGATGCTCTATTTTTAAGTTCTGCACGTTTTCAGTGCAATGGTTATGCGATTTAATATGGGAAATTGGCAAAAATTACCAACAGAATTATATTGAATGCAAATAGACCAACGTACATTTCACTGAATCCCTCCTCTCTCCAACCCAACAGCTAACGCGTCAATAAATAGAAAAATAGCTGAATTTGAATGCGTCCCGTTGCTGAAACGGGATAATTTGTACATACATACGAATGTTTGCAAACATATAAACTTATATGTATGTATGTATGTATTTAAGTCACCATTTATAGAACGGGAATAAAAAGAAGCGGCAATTGCACGCGCCTCAACATGTGGATGCTGCCCGGTAAGTTGAATGGTTGTGTGACTCTCACATCCAATCCGTTTACTGACTGCGGCTGCGCTAGAAAAACACACATACAGAAGCAACATATTCAGTTTGAACGGAAGCGGAACTATGTATGCAGATTCAAAGAAAGCAGCATCAGTGACCAGGAGAAAACATTCTTGCGCATGTGTATGTGTGTGAGCCAATGGTTATACATATGTACATTTGTATGTATGTCTGTACATGCATATATGGAAAAACGTTTATAAATAGCATCCAAAAGTGGAGCGCATTCAACGACAGCATAACGACAACGAGGTAACGGAAGCTGAGCTTACCAATGACGTCTGGCTTCACATATACATACATGCATGCATGTATGAGAGAATATGCAAACATACATGTTCATGGATGATGAAGCTTTTGACGGACAACCAAAACAACTGCCATTTAAATGTGAGATTCTAGGAAAGTCAATATCTATTTTTTTGCTATACGAGACTTTTATATGAAATTAGCCAATTCATTTGCAAATCTAAGCAGATTCAGATTCCACATGCCTGTGCATGTTATGATTTTGTCTTTAAACGATAGTAACTCTATCGCTGAGCATAATTTTAGATAACTTATTAAACAGAAATTGATTTATCAATTATGTTGAAGCATATATGTATGTACCCATAAGTATGAAAAAAAAACATAGTTGTGAGAAAAATGCAATTCCACCTGCTGTTATTGCACTGTTAAGTCCTGTATTCTTAGTTTCGATTTAACATTAAGTTTGCACTTTTTAACAGCGAACATATTAAGGCAAAGGTACAAAACACATACACACACACATATACTGATGCATACACAAAAATGCAACGATCGTATTGTCACTATTGAACGTACAGCTGTTTTAGGCGACATTAGAAAAACAAAACAAGTTGCTTAGATGGAAAATAGCTTAAGAGCATTAATGGAAACATATTTACATATTTACATATGTACATACGAACATTAGCCTATGCATGTACGTATGTACATGTAGTTCTTGTTTGCGTGATTCGTTAAGTGATTTAAGAAATGTTGCGCACGATGCTATGTTTCATATTTATTTTTGTTTATAGTATGTTTGAAGGATTATCGTGCATGTATTTTAAAGAATTGTTAGTCACATTACTTTATTGGCACCGGCGTCGATTTGAGAGCGTTATCGCGACTGTTAAATAATATACACACATAGCATAAACAAATTATTATTAGTGTGTAGTTTGAACAAAACCTAGTGTGGCAGCACTGAGCGAAAAGTTGTTCGAAATACACAACGAGTTGTGGATTGCGACGTTTACAGTCAAAACCGAGTCTGTTAGGCTTCTGCTTCTGGGTTGAGGGAAAGGGTGGTGGGGTATTGAAGTTGAACAGCATCCACATCTGCAAACTAGAAAGCAACAAGAGAGAGCGCGCTTACAGGAAAAGAAACAAGGATGCTTTACTGGTCCTGGATGTCGCAGCCAGCTGCCGACGTTGTCGTCAGCGGTTACGTTGCTTTTTTTGCATCACACTCATACAAATGTATTCGATTTGTTGGCGGCGGTCACTGGGTATGCACATATTTATGTATATTTCACACTCTGAACACACGCGGGCGCTCTTAAGTGTAGAAATGTATGCATTGCCTATATTCAAATATGCACAAATACATATGCATGCATATACAGTTGTACATGCATAGACATGTCTTATTTTATTGTAGCATAAAATTTCACAAGATTTGTGTACACTCTCGACCTGTCCCGCTCACTTTTGCAGCACCCAAATAATTGTTGACAATTTAAGCAGCGTGGCTTACGTGTTTTGCAAACAATTACACCACTATTTTGTTTATGAATGTTGTTTGTTTTTTTTTTACAATTTTGCACATTTCTTACAACATCTAAAGGTACCACGTACAAACATACATAAAAGTATGCACGTCGGTATACATACGTATGTATGCGTATGCTCTCGTGTGTGTAAATTCTTTGGCACAGAGAAACAAAATTTTCTTTTGCACGTCGTTCCGCGTTGTTTGGAGATTTATATATTTAATCTTTTCATTTTATCATATAGATGTGGGTCTATTTGAAATGCTTTTATTTTTAAAACATTTATTAATACTATTGATTAGCTTTTTACGTTTTATTTTACCGAACGAAAATTCACGCTCTAAAATGACGCGCACACACACACATGAAGTGCAAAGACTTTCATATATATGAAAAATACCAAACAGAAATGTTGTTTAACATTAACATTTGGCGAACTGTTGTTAACAGCAAACAATTTGAGTTCTGGAAAAATCTGCCGTTTTTAAATACCAACATGTTTAAAATCTCTGTTTTTGTAAAACTTGTTGCGATATGACACAATTTGAACCGAAAATCTAATAAGTTGGTCTCGTCTTGACAGGGAAGAAATGCAGAGACGCGCCTCGAATTTAAATGAACAGGAAAGCAACAATGTGCCAAACTATCGATAGCTGTAACTATTCAGGATACTTGGCATTTTTGGCACGAAAAGCTTTCAATGGTCAAAAAGCCTGTTATGGATGGGACATCTACCTACAGTATCGTATAAGTTTAAATACATTTTTTTTATTTTTTTATATAAGCACTTTAACCACATTACCCGCAAATAGCCTTCGTATGCTTAGGCATTGTTTTTAAGTCAACAGTATGTTTTTTTTTTTTTTTATATATTTTTAATAGTATTGATAATATTTTCATAATTTAATTGTACATTATTATACGTGTACTTATAATCTGCGCATAAGAAACAATTTTATATGTTAAATATCTTCTTAAAATTATATACATAACAAAATTGTAAACATTTCAAGCGTGGCTGTTTCTGTATATCAATTTCGTCCATATTTATTTCAATCTCTAATTATTTACTACAGTTTTGTAGTGAATTATGACTGCATATTTTGTTATATTGTTTTCACTATAATTTTTAAAAATTCAAATAAAAGTGCGACGCTTAACAATGTTTCGGTTCGGCGGCTATAATTAGCCTTCAAATAAGTAAATAAAATATGAAGCGTCATAGCCTTGCAAAAATGGATGCATACTCAACAGTCGCCTCTCACCAAATGCGTAATCTCAAGCAAATTTTTTGTTTCTAAATGATTGCATGCTTCTATGTTCTGTTGTGTGTTATTGTTTTACATAAAACATATAAAAATCATATGCATGGAAATTTCAAAATTGCATGTTATTTGATTCGACTAACATGTCATACGTCGTCTTGGTCGTCAGTTTCTATGAGTCGGCCTCCACTTCTGGCTGTGGATCCATCAACATTTCATTTGTGGGTGGAGAATTTTCTACATGCGCTGAGTGTGGTTCATGCACTGTTGCAGGCGGCGCTAGCTTTGGCGCAGGCTCTTCGATTAGTTTCATTTTTACTGGCTCCGGAGGTGGCGATGCTGCTGTTGCTGGTGCCGCTGATGGTGGCGGCAGCTCATCATAAAGGGGCGTGCAAGCAGGTGATGATGCTGCCTTTGGTTTGCTCTCTTCCCGTTGCTGCTGCTGCACAGCTGGTCGAGCAAATTCATTGTCGTTCCTATGTTTCACACCGTCTATTGTTGCCTCCGGTTGACTGACTGTGTCATTTGCGTTAGCAGCTGCCTCAGCAGCGGCAGCAGCAGCAGCTGCTTGCTGCGCCTCCATTCTCGCATCATATTCCTGCAACTCACGATCCCAATCCTCCTCGGTGTCAACAGTTTTTGTTTTGTGTTTCGAATTATCGCCCCCGTCGGATGATGATGGCCGTTGGCCATGTTCTCTGTTCTCATCCGTGGAGCTTATTGAATTCCGATTGGTATCATCGCGTGAGCTTCGTCTGTTATTGTTGTTTGGTCCACGTTCACGTTCCTCACTGCGTTGTCCACCGCGTCCACTACGTGCATTGCCACTGCGACGATCATCGACGCCGTCGTTGCCTCGCTCACCACGGAATCGATTGTTACCACCAGGGCCTCCTGGGCCACCGCCACCGCCTGGACCACCACGACGTTTGTTGTTAAAGTTATTGCTTTTTCCATTGACATCATCATCATCATCGCTCCAGCGACCGCCGCGACCACCACCTGGACCGCCACCCATGTTACGACCACCACCGCCACCAGCACCGCCTCCTGGGCCACCACCACGACCTCGCTGATTGTCATTGAACGGATTACGCGGATTAAAGAAACCTAAAAATTGTTTAAGCAAAAGTTAAAATTGTTCAGGCTCTCTTTGGCTAGTCAATGCTCACCAGGTCCTTGCTGTCTGCCGCCTGGTCCTCCGCCGCCGCCACCTTGATTACGCATAAACATTGGACCCACTCCATTGCCCGCTCCCCCAGGTCCGCCCATGCGCTGATTGAACGGCGGCGGTATATGCATCTGCATCAGACTCGTTGGCTGATTAAAGCGATTTGGGTTCATATTGGGCGGGAAAAAGTCGCCACCGGCACCGCCATTGCCACCATTATGATTGACACCGCGTGGCCCTGGTCCCATGCCACGTGGTCCACCACCCGAACGATTATCAAAATCTGCCAGAAATTAAATGTTATGTACTCAAGTTTGGGGAAGAAGAAAAATAATTCAAAAACTAACCAACGCCAGCCAAGAACTCTGGTCGTGGCATGCCACCATGCTCCATGCTGTTTAGATTGAGGCGAGCTCGTGCCTCATTAAAGGCTCCACTCAGCGGTGGAGGTCCACCTCCTCCATTTTCATTGCGCCAGCGTTCCGATGCCTCGGCAATATCATCGCGACCGCCCCAGCGTGAGCCACCGCCACCGCCGCCAGGGCCACGTGAACGTTCCCGCTGGAAGAGTTCATTTGCTGCGGCAGCTACGGCTACCTCGACACTGTTGGGCGGTGCAGAGCTTGCTCCTGGGAATAATGGTGGTGGCTGGCTAAAGTTTGGAGCTTGTTGCTGCTGTGCAAGCGCCGGCACAGACGGCGGCGCATCATCCAGATCCATTTCGATATCCATTTGATCGTCACTCACATTGCCAGGACCAGAGCCTGCCGGTGTTGGTATTGTGGCCATGGGTGGCGGTACTGCTCCAGGTGGAGGAAACTGTGCGCCTGGCGGCAAACCCATCGGATGGGGTGGTGGACCACCCATGGCCGGAAAACCGGGCGGCATCATGTTAGGCGGCATCATCATTGGCGGCGGCATACCTGGCACCATACTGGGTGGCATGGGCATGCCGGGTATCGGATGATTCATTGGTCCCATAGGGCCCAGCATACGTTGTGGCGGCGGTCCACCCATTGGCGGTGCCATCTGGAACTGACCGGGTACCATGCCTATCATTGCGGGTGGAGGCGCACCAGGACCGGCATGTGGTGGTGGCGCCACTGGCGGCGGCTGTGTTGTGTCAATTCCAAAGATTAAGCTCGGTGGCGCCACCGGAGGCAGAGGAGTGATGTCGCCAGTTTCCTTATTTTCCTTAACATTCTTGGACTGATTGATTTTCTGCTTCATCCAGCCAGGCATTGTGTCCTCGTCAAACATGCCACCCTCCTCCAAACTATCAAAATCCGTGTTGGTGCTTAGCTTGTTCCATGGAACGTACGTAACACCAAGCTCCAGGTCCCAAAAGTCCTTCCACTCTTTGCTCTTAACCCCCTTGCCGGCTGCCCAAGATATTGTGATGGCACGCCCCTGAAGCTTATGATTCTTTAGCGCCTGCATGGCCTTGTGCGCATCCTGGCGTCGATTCATTACGATAAAAGCGCAACCTCTTGGCACAATCTGATCAATGCTCACAATGTCGCCATACTCGCCAAACGTATCCGATAACTCTTCTTGATACACCAGCTTTGAGAGATGTCCCACCCACAGCGTTGTACTGCAAACTGTAAGAATAAACATAAAAATCAATAAATATTAAAATCGTAAGAGGATACAATTAGGACGGCATAGTATTTAGGCATCGTAACGTTAAAAAAATAAAAATGTTTATAACAGTCAAACTTCCATGTAACGAACTTCCGTATAACGATGTTTTCTATATTATGAACGCATATCCAGAACACTGCAATATGGTTTAATCAAAAAACCCATTCTGTATAACGAATTTTCTCTGTAATGAATTTTCATTATTCATTATATTGAAGTTTGACTGTATTAAGTGTTCGAATCGAATCTAAGTATCGGAATTTCACCATTCGATCGACTTGAAAATTTGCATCGATGACAACGCAATAATTGTTTGTACATTCAATTCAAAAGCAAAAATATCGTATGTTATCAAAATGAAACCGACGTCATAAAGTTCTAAGATCACAGCTCATAGCACAAAGTATATTTATAATCATATTGCAATCGAATTGAAATGTTAAAATCGAACTAATCTTTCAGGTTGGAAGATTCATTGATAAAATTAAGCAGATATATTGAACTTGTGTTGTTTGCTGTAGACAGCTATATTAAAAATTTACTGTTTTTATGTATTAAAACTTTCTGCACATGACTGTAATAGAATCTTAATCAAAAATAAAGGTTCTAAGCATTTAAATATACGATATTTTTGCAAAAGACTTGATGTATACAGTCGGATTTTATATAAAGAAGAGTTCTGAAATTTGGTTTCATAAAAAACACATTCTAGTTTTTTTTGTCCTCTCGTGATTCGTTATAAGGAAGTTTGACTGTACACACGTGGATTGTATAGTAAAAACATAAATATATATATAAATATGCACGCTCTCTAGGCTCTTTGCGTGAAGTTGTAGCTTTATGTATGTTAGTTTAAATATGTATGTATGGGCATGTTTATCGTCAATTGTAATCACATCAAAAAATGTGTGTTCAACAAGAGTGTTTAACAATTCGACTTGTCACAAAATTACTTATTGTTGTTAATGTCACTTTGTTAGATAATAAATGGTATATTTGGTATTTATAAAAATTTAAGATTGCCAACAATCAAAAAACTACTTGCTCAAAAACGCGTCAATACTATTTGTGGATATTTTGTGGGTTAAAAGAATGCCAGATAGTTAGATTTTGAGGAGCTACTAAAGCTAAAACACACACAGACACACGCACACACACACGTCAACCGAGCCAAGGAGCTGCAGAGTAAAGAAAGATTTTCGTATTAGAGTTAATCAACACAAATAAAAATTTAAAAAAAAGGCAAAATGTTGCATGAAAAGCTATGCAAAGAAACTGTAGAAAATATTTGTAAAGTTCTGCAGAGACTTTGGATAGCATTATACTTTACTGTTTATGCATGAATAGTTACCACTGAGATGCTCCTTTTTAATTTCGGGCAGACCCTTCTTGCGGCGTTCACGTTCATGCTCACGATCCCGCTCCTTGTCGCGCGTGCTGCGCTCGGTACGTTCTCGATCTCGAGAGTTACGCCTTCGGCTGGAACGTGGCGAACGGCTGCGGGAACGAGAGCCACGCCTTCGACTGCCACGATCCCGATCGTTGGCATTGCTGTTACCGCCTCCGCCACGGTTACGAGGCGAACGACTCCGGCTGCTGCGTCTGTTGCGCTTGTATCGATCCCGATCAGGTGTGGGACTGCGAGAATCGCCTCCATCCAGATTGATAACCTGATCGTTTAAAGTTGGTTTTGGTTTTGCAAAAAATTTGAGAGAGAGTGATGTGATATAAACGTTAACATTGTAAGCATAAAACAAATAATGGCGGAAATCGGGATAGGGAGGATTTTGATTAGTATTGAGTTTTTGGTTGGTTGTTAGTTGGAAGGTGTTTTTTAAATACTTTTTTTTTTTGTTCTACAAATTATAGAAATATATAATTTATAACTGCGTTCTTTGGCGTGTTGACGTGTGGTTCTTGGCCGTTTTCGGTTTTGTGGTCGGCGGTTTTATTCTTAACTATCTGTTTCTCTTTTCTTATTTTTTTTTGGCATTTTGTTGTTGTTGTGGCTTATCGATGCGTTTTCGAGCAAGTTTTTTGATTGGCAATTTAAATTGACTTGAGGTTTTTGGTTTACATATTTATAGAACTTACCAAACATGCTGTTATATTGGGGGCTTCTCAAGCATCGGGTATATCGCTTCCGTCCGTTAATGTTTTATTTAAACCTTACCTTTAGTCTCTCATTCAATAAATACCATATATATCTTTTTTATGTTGTTTTTAAATTGTTCAATAAACGTATATGCAAAATTTTCAGGTTAAAATGTTTTACTAAGGCCCTCTTTATAAAGTTAATGCATACACAAGACAAATTCAGTCATATTTGTATAGAGTCCATTTTCAATAGTTATAAATATTATTTCCCATTCGTTAATGACTTCGTTTAAGCTTGGCCAAATCAAATCAAATATGTATAAAACTTCGCCCCGGTATAACAACATATTGTGGCACGTCAGCAGCACTTGTAACACAATAAGAATGGTACTATGTATGCTCTGTCAATTGGCGACAATCCCAAATTCATGTGTGCGGTTCAAGTTATATAACTTTATATGTTTAAACACAATAGGAATGCCCGGTTAACTACTACTATAAAATTATATATGTAGTAATTTTGTATGTACCTCAATGGGTTGCTGTTCCGATATAAATTCCACATCCTTGCTCATGTCACCCACTTCGTTATGGCCCATGCCCATGCCCATGCCCAAGGGTGCCATACCTGGCGGCATTCCAGCTGTGTTCTAAATGAGAAAATATATTAAATTGTTTTGCATTTGCTGTGTAGACAAGTAAATCAAACTACTTACCTTGAGTACATTCTGCAAATGTTGATGCAGTGCATCTTCCTGGTAGCGATGTTTTTGGTTTTCTTCTTGTTGCTTAAATTTTTGAAAATTCTGCAACGTTTGCAGCTGACGCAGCACATTGGGATCGTTAAGCAACTGCTTCAAGTTGTTGTTCTGCAAAATGCATTATTTATAAATAAAAATATATGCACAAATGATTTTCTATAAATAAATTCATCAAACTAATCTTGAACCAAAAATAAATATACAACAAAATATATAATACGAAATATAAAACGAAAAATGCATTTGTGTTTTAGGGGAATCCGCATACATCTAGCACATTCGATGACCCTGGCGGTGAATCATCGCCCACACAATGATGGTCATCGGGAATCATAATGTCACCATCTTCGTCATCCGCAAACTCACGCACATCGTAGTCCAGCTCGTGAGAGCTGCTACTCTTTCCATACTTGTGATGATGCGATTTGCTGATGGGACCGACAATATCGAAGCGACTTTTTGAGCTGGATGCAGAAGCACTTGAATGCTGATGCTGTTGTTGTCGCTTCATATAATGTTGTTCCATATGGCGTCGACTTGAACTAGCGCACTTCTCATGACTCAGCTGTGAGTTGTTTTAGCAAGACATGCATCAGAGATAAGTAAATAGAGCATACCGTAAGAGTAACATTTGGGGTTATATTAATTCTATCACTGCATCGTGTTCTATCATTGATAGAAGTTAGCAAAGTACCCTACTGTAGTCGAGAAATATTCGAAATCCACTGCTTAGCCCACTCACCGAGAGATCCGATATAGCACCGCCCATTTTATCATCGCCTACGGAGCTTAGGTCCATGTTGCTCATTGCAGACGAATTCATACCGTTCGGAGCATTTCCACTTGACAGATCCGATAGATTTAGGGCACCACTACTGCCACTTGGCCCGGGACCGGAATTAAGACCACCTGCGCCGACAATGGGAGGCATTTGATGATAAATCGGATGGCTTGGATCGGCCAAATCAAATATTGGCTGTATAACGTCCGATTTAAAGACATTGTTTTTCTGCCACAAATTAAGCACACGGATAATGCGACTCTTATCCTCCGGCGCACAGCGAAACAAATTGGCAAACGTTTCCGTAAGATTGCGTTGAAAGCGTGGCGCAAAAACATCCTTCTCAGTGCCGTACTGATGCCGGGACTGGCGCACAATTGAATCTATGACATACAAGCCCGGAACTTTGTACTCTGGCTTGCATTTGAGTATAAACTTTTCGACACTCTGCACAACATGCTTATAAAATTTTATTGCACGCATTGCCGACTTTGTGATGGCCGCCATTTTAGCCTTCGATATGGGCGGCCGGCTGTCATAGAGTCCGGAGAGCTGTAAAATAGATTGGGGTCAGCTTAATATGTGGAGATGTTGATATGGACCGACAGACAACCTGGCATCCTGAGGCTGTTTCTGTCCCAAATACATTAGATACTACATGAAAGTGGTTGCAATTGTGTACGATCCAAAATTATACAACAACACAGACATGCACATTTGACTGTATGTAAATACCGTGAGCTGATATACTTGGACATGTACATGTACATGCATATACAGATGCATGTGTATGGATGGCGGCGGCCTTAGCTTACCTCATTATTGAATGCGCCGACCGTCTCCATGTTCAATAAGATGTTCACACACTTCACTCACGCACAAAAATCTAATATTGCATACTATATAAGTAAGATGAAACTTTTTTAATAACTTTTCAACGCGTTTAATAACTTTTTACACGATTTTTCACAATTTTTTCGCATGAAAGCGTGAAAAAATGGCTGACAATTGTAGGGATGCTTATTATTTATATCAATCTATCGGCTAAATCGATTTCACGTGCATAATGAAACGTCATGCAAATCAAACGAATACATTTTGTAACGCTAATCGAGTGCATCAAACAAAAAACAGATAAACTTCAATTAAAATTATTTATTTATTTAAAAATCTCCAATTTCATCAGTTTAATAATTGATTATTTGGATATTCGTTTATCCTCCTTAAGTTGCCAAACGATTTACCAATTTAGCAACATGCCAGGGCTGCTTGCATTATTTCAAGATTTTCATTTACACACTCTGGTTACACTGGATAGAAAGCAAAACATAAAAAATTTTATCAAACTTAACAATAATTATTAACACATAATGAGCGCACATCACCGGCCCCTCGACGAATCAGATGTTGTGCTAATACGCACCATACGTTCAACACCATCACTATACGATCACAGGCACGGCGACTTTCGCCTATCACAGCGCAAAGAGGAGGATTGGGCAAAAGTCGCAGACGCCTTAAACATTTCATCGCCCGACGCCAGACGCCGATGGACGTGTCTGAGAGATCGTTATTCGCGGGAGCTAAAACAAATGCGTTTGCACCCTACATCTGAATTTGGTCGCAATGAGTTCTTCCGTCAAATGGATTTTTTGCGCGAATTTGTGCGCAGACGTCGGGAACGAAGCCGCCGCGACGATACACCAACAAGTTGGTTTAAAACGGATGTGAGAACGTCCTCAAAACCAAAAGCACGTCTGCAGACTGAGGCTCTCATTGAGCAGGAGATCGATGAGTCGCAGACCTACGATGAGTGCGACCACAACTATGATGCTGATACTAAATTGGAAGTGCAGACATCGCAATCGGAAAGTTATTCTGTGCTCGTGGAAGCCGACGATGGCGATGGGCATGAATCGTATGAGGACTATATGGCTGAAACGGAATCAAACGATCACAAAACATTGCCCTCACTACATTCATCGCCAACATTGGTTGCCGAGGCGGCAGAAACGACAGCAACCACAGTGTCCGCAGCGGATGTATCGACGTCTGATGCTGGCCATTCCCAGACGGATTTAGACTATATGGTGTGCATGCCGAGTGTGCGTGTCGAACGGGAGCAAAAGTCCGATTCGACACCAGCCTTCGAGGCATTGGTTCCAACAGCAGCAGCAGCTACCAGTAACAACGGAACAAACGAGACTGAAGATGATTTCTTCTGCAAATCGGTGGCTGCATATTTGCGACAATTGTCGCGACGACATAAGATTAAGGCAAAAGTGGAAATGTATCAGATATTGGAGAAGTACATATTGCTGGAGGAGTCAGCAGAGGCGGCTACGTAGAATTTACATAGCGAGACATATGTACATAATTATAAATATATAGTTTTTAAATAGATTTTTATGGAGTACAAATATACAAGTGACAAAAAAATCATTGTTAATCTCTTTATTCTTAATTGTAAGGGAACTTTTTTTGTGACTCTAGCAAAAGTCTTCGTTGATGATATCCGCATTAACGGCTAGGCCGCGTTCTTTAAGTGCTTTGGATACTAGACGATGCTTCTCCTGTCGCTGCTCCTGCTCGCGTCGCTGTGCATCAAGGATTTCATCGACCGAGATCTCTCTTAACGGCAACTTTTGTTCCTTTTCACGATCCTGCAATTGATAATGTGTGTCTTGCATCCAAAAAGGCTATCGTTTGCTTATTACTTACAATTTCTCCGAGGAGCACCACATTCTCACCGCGTATGATGAAAACACCTCGCGGAATATCGCCATATTCGTTGCCAACGTGTATTCTTTCAATAGTTCGCTGCAGCACCAAATTGGCAAACTGATCTACGGAACGCAAATAACCAATCAATGTACGTCCATCTCGCAGCAACACCATTAGCTTTTCTGTAAAATTCGTATTTTAAAATCATTAAACATAAATTATGCCGGTACTCAATTTATACTAACTGTCTACTTCCTCCAGCAGATGCGCTGTGCCTGCCAACGGATTAAGGTCGTCCATTAGTGTGTGTGTGTGTGATAAATATGTGTGTGTGATAAATATTAATAAATATTTTAATATTTTAAAAAAGCGCTTAATCAGCTAGTTTTGTTTGGCAGTTTTCTTTTAGAAAAACATTTACTCAGGGCAAAATGCAAAAAAAAACTGAGTGCTTGTCTTTAAAGGCGAGTACGCTGCTAGCAGCAATTATTTTATTAGATCTAATTTGCATATGTTGCTGAACACTTGCTTAAAATATAAACAAAATGAAGGCTTATTATTAGTTGAACACAATAAGTTATTTCTATAGAATAGAAACAACTTAATAATTTAACAACCACAGGTGTTCTTTGGGTGACCATATTTAGCGTTACCAGCGTATGTAGCCTGAAAAATTACAATATCGATTGTTACCGATACTTGCCGGCATGCACGTCGCCGACTGAATGAAAACAAATGCGAAATTATACAAATCAAATACAAGTGCAGTCTGAAATTGCCAAAATATATTGATAAGATTCTCCCAAAAATGAAGTAAGTAAATGGAAAATGAAGTAATTAAGTTTAAATAATGTTTTTATGCTTTTTGCTTCTTTTAAGGCTCAGTGTTGATGGGCTGCTTGTCTATTTTCCCTATGAATACATTTATCCCGAACAATATGCCTATATGCTGGAGCTCAAGCGAAGCCTGGATGCCAAGGGTCATTGTCTACTGGAAATGCCTTCGGGAACAGGCAAAACGGCAACATTGCTCTCTCTAATTGTCGCTTATATGATCGAGTATCCAGACAGAGTGCGCAAATTGATTTACTGCTCTCGAACAGTGCCCGAGATCGAGAAGGTTATTGCTGAGCTGCAGAACCTAATGATCTACTATGACCAAAACGCATCAACGCCGCCGGGCATGACTGGGTTGGTACTTAGTTCCCGCAAGAACATGTGCATCCATCCGGATGTGAGCAAGGAACGCGAGGGTAAAGCTGTCGATGGCAAATGCTATGGCTTAACAGCTAGCTATGTACGCGAGCGCCATGAGATGGATTCTGAAATCCCGATTTGTAAGCAATCTTAAGTTTATTTTTGCTACGCATTCAATCTTTTGTTGTTTTGCAGGTCAGTATTTTGAAGGATTTACGCTGGAGGGCAAGGAGTCGACGCTACCTGTGGGCATCTATAGCATCGATGATCTTAAAGAATATGGACGCTCAAGGAATTGGTGTCCCTATTTTACAGCTCGCTATGCGGTGATTTTTTTTTTTAAATAACATGCTTGATGGTGTACTATAATGAATCTTAATCCTAAACAGATTGCTCATGCACACATTGTGGTCTACAGTTATCATTATCTGCTGGATCCAAAGATAGCACAAGTCGTTTCCAAAGAGATGGCACGCGAGTCCTGCGTTGTATTCGACGAGGCGCATAATATTGATAACGTTTGCATTGATTCCATGAGTGTTAAGATCAATCGACGCACAGTAGAAAGAAGCACTAATGCGCTCAATAATCTTACCAAATTGGTACAGGAGTAAGTAGCTACTGCTAGAACGATTACATAAGCTTCTTAAATTTTGATTTGACTTAATTTTTATAGGATGCGTGATGAGGATACAAATCGTTTAAATGAGGAGTATCAGCGCATGGTGCAGGGTCTCAAAGATGCTAGCGTACAGCGTGATACAGATATGATACTGGCCAATCCAGTGTTGCCCGCAGATGTGCTTACAGAAGTTGTACCCGGCAACATACGCAATGCGGATCATTTTCTTAGCTTTCTGCGGCGCTTCATCGAATACATTAAGACGCGTCTGCGGGTCCATCACGTTGTTCAGGAATCACCAGCGGGCTTTCTCAAAGATGTTTCCTCCAAGATATGCATTGAACGCAAACCCCTGCGATTCTGTGCCGAGCGTTTGTCCAGTTTGTTACGCACCCTGGAAATTAGCGATATGACTGAATTTGGCGCTTTGACGCTTGTGAGTTTTACATACGATTGTTGCTGCAGGAAAAGGATCGCATTAAATTGAATTTGTTAAATTTTCACAGATAACACACTTTGCCACATTGGTGTCAACGTACACCAAAGGTTTCACTATTATCATAGAACCGTTTGATGATAGGACACCAACTGTTTCCAATCCCATTATGCACTTTAGCTGCTTGGATTCGTCGATTGCCATGGCGCCCGTCTTTTCGCGCTTTCAAACTGTTGTCATAACATCGGGCACACTTTCACCCATGGACATGTATCCCAAGATTCTAGATTTTGATCCGGTCGTAATGAGCAGCTTTACAATGACACTGGCACGTCCTTGTCTGCTGCCAATGGTGAGAATGTTTACTTCTACTACTTGAATCTATTTTAAAAAAATTTCCTTTAATGTAAACAGATTGTCTCGAAGGGCAACGATCAAGTGTCCATTTCATCAAAATTTGAGACGCGTGAGGATACAGCGGTTATTAGAAATTATGGCCAGCTTTTGGTGGAGGTGGCCAAAACTGTGCCCGATGGCATTGTATGTTTCTTTACATCGTATTTGTATTTGGAATCGGTTGTTGCCTCCTGGTACGATCAGGGCATTGTGGATACGCTGTTGCGCTATAAGCTTCTCTTCATTGAGACGCAGGACAATGCCGAAACGAGCTATGCACTCATGAACTATGTTAAGGTTAGTTGAGCATTGCTATGGCTTCTCCCGTTAGTTATGCGCTTGACACACATATTCATTGTTCCCTCGAACTCGATCTTCGTTTTAGGCATGCGATTGTGGTCGCGGCGCTGTATTGTTGGCTGTGGCGCGTGGCAAGGTCTCCGAGGGTGTGGATTTCGATCATCATTATGGTCGC
Organism: Scaptomyza flava; assembly: GCA_030179655.1. Classification (NCBI taxonomy): domain Eukaryota; kingdom Metazoa; phylum Arthropoda; class Insecta; order Diptera; family Drosophilidae; genus Scaptomyza; species Scaptomyza flava. Next base: position 78,920,174 of record JARNME010000404.1, on the reverse strand, counting down.
GCGGTGCTCATGTTCGGCATACCCTATGTCTATACGCAGTCACGTATTCTCAAGGCGCGCCTTGACTATCTGCGCGATCAGTTTCAGATACGGGAGAATGATTTTCTCACCTTTGATGCCATGCGGCATGCAGCACAGTGTGTGGGCCGGGCGTTGCGTGGCAAAACGGACTATGGCATAATGATCTTTGCTGATAAGCGTTTCTCCCGTCAGGACAAACGTTCGCGTCTACCCAAATGGATACAGGAACATTTGGTCGATAGCTTCTGCAACCTGAGCACGGAGGAGGCAGTGCAGCTTGCCCGTCGCTGGCTAAGACGCATGGCTCAGCCGTTTTCGAGAGAAGATCAGCTTGGCATATCACTGCTAACGCTGGCACAGCTGGAAGGCATGGAGCAGGAGAAACTGGAGCGGCAGGCGCAGGGCAAACAAGGTGTGGGTGGCGAGGTGCAGGAGCTGTAAAAAAAAACCATTAAAAAACCGGCTTCCTTCCGCAATGTATTTTTCCTTTCGACAGGCAATGTTTGCGTTTGTGTACGAGAATATGCATAATGATTATAATAAAAAGTAAATCTGTTGTCAGCTAATGGCATTGAATGCCATTAAACGGAGCAGCAGAAAAACAATACAATAAGTTAAAAAGTTAAAACTTTGGCTGGGGCGGTTTGTGTTTACCTTTTAAATCATGCTAAAACTGACGTAAATGCCTTATTAACTGTTAATTAATATTATTTATAATTGAGCGGTTGATCTTTCCCTCTCCAGTTAAATAATGACTCAATGCCCAAATTGCGGCTGCCGTTCAAGGCGTCCGCAACCAATTGTTGTTGTTATCGATGACGACGTCGATAGTTTATTATACAAGATGAATCGAATTTGAAATTCCCTTCCATGGAAATGTTTAACAATAAATTCAATTGTAGCATGATCCATAGCGACCGAACAAGATGGCAATTAACCTCCAAAATCTTTAAGGAATTTAACGCTATCACATCTATAATTGCCAATGACTTATTAATGATGCGCAGCCAGGTTATCAATATATAATAAAAATGAATGCATAGTACTGTATTTATTTACAAAGCTCATAAAAACCAGCGACAACACGTTCTTTGTGTTTTTGCGAATAAATGATTGTAAACATTTTTGCAAACACTTGAAATATATCAAACTGATTTTTAAGCGACGAACATTTTTACTTTACTGATTTCCTGTAGTCCTCGTGTGAGCTTGAGAGTGCTCTTAACCCGACATGCAAGCACACGCACACACATACAGACAGGGAGTGAGAGAAAGAGTAGCGCAAAAGCTTTGCAACAATATGTATACGAGTACATACAAATTTATATGCACATATCTAACGGCCACGGCCAAAGTTGCTCGGAGAGCAACAAGTAAGCAAAAAGTAACCGAATACAATTACAGTGCACTTACGCTAAAATGTATGACCACAATAGAGTTGCTTTGACAGTATGCATGTTGATTAAGAATTTGCAAAATAAAATTCATTTAGTCAAATATATAAAATGAATCGACTGAGAACATTGCCGTTACATGCACTTCAATACACATACACAATTTGACCTTTTTATGCTGTCCGATATAATGTCGGCTCACTGTATTAGCAGCAACAAAAGGCAAGCGACCGCAAAAAGCGACGCTGCCAGCCGTCGTCGTCGTCGTCGTCAGTTGTATCTCTCGTTGAACAAGAACTTTCGATTTTTCATAATAAAAAGGTTACAACTAAATCTCTGGCTGTTTAGTCGGGTGAAGCAAATAAAAGCGGAGAGCGCGCGCATTAACGTCAAACCAGATACAATAAATTTAACCAAACAGTTACAACAAATTTCAAATTCAAAAGTAAATTAGCTAACGGATAATTACCTTGCCATACGCGTTATTTAGTTTATTTTTTTTTAAGATTAACACAGCTAGTAAACCAAACGACAACCAAACTAGAACATAAAACGCAAATCCTTTCGTTAATTGTAGACCACACAAAAGTTTTCAAAAACGAAATGAAACCTCAAGCTAACGAACAAAATGGTAGCACTCATAACGGCGATATTGCCACGGATGCGGCGACCGTTGCTATGGATGCAGCAGCGATAGGACCAGCAGCAACGTCATCTGCAGAAAGTGTGGGCGCCATCGTTCCTGTCAAAAGCACTCAACAGATGAAACTGGAAATGCTTAACTTAGGCAACGGAAATAGTAAGTGTGCAGTTGTGTGAGTGTGTCCGTGTGTGTAAGAGATTGCATTGCGTACGCGTGACTTAGATTCCAAAAAGACTGGAAAGGATTGTGGGCATTCGTCTAACGGCAGTTAGTTAACAGTGCTGCCAATGCGCATAAATCTTTTTCTTTGAAGCTAACTGCTGGATTAGGTTTACTTTAATCAAGCCCTGGTATTCAACTTTATTGATATAAAATGTTGATGCAATAGTAAGTCTGCTAATTATTAGAATTAGTCATTTTCTAATTGTCCACACGTGTTTAATAACGTGTAAGGTAACATATATGTATGATCAGATCAGACTAGTTTTAAGAGCAATAATGCACACACATTTCATCATATAAGTACATATGGCTGAGATCAGATGCAGTTCAGATTCGCATAATGACCCTCTAAAAATAGTTTTGATTTTCCGGCGATGCTGGCACAACAGCATAAAACAAAAGCTAACACAACAACACTCAAAACACCGCATAAGTATGCTTTTATACAACAAAAAAAAAAAAAAACATATTGACATTGACATTGAAAGTTTGCGACTGCAGATCGAAAGAACTTCAACAAGAGAGCTTTAGGAGTGTTTTTTTGTTGTTGTTGTCTTCTTCTTGTTAATACAGCATTAACTCTTCATCGTAGTCCGGTCTTTTAGTCAAAGCGAGGCGATAGTGTTGCCTCGAGGCCTAGAGACCTGTACTACTTTTTTGAAGGTTAAAAGCATTTAATTGGACGCTCTGCTGCGAGTACACTCGATGCATACCACGACCAACAGAAACAACAACAAAAACAAAACAGCTACTCAAAGTGCTTAAAACGGTTTAAGTTGATTTTTTTTCTTCATATTGCATGAGTAACACTCTATGCTTCACATTTGAGCGATCGCGGTCATTAAAAAAATATTTACAAAATTCATACATAAGTTGGTATTCAATATATTTAACCATAAGTTCAAATCCCCTTACTCACAATTGTTGTTGTTGTGACAAAAGAGCAACAAAAGGCACCTGCGCTGTTGGGAAAAATGTTAATAATGACGTACCTAACTTAATTGCAGTTAATACTAACGATCGATATTTGCCAAGCTAGTCAAACCTACAATATTCCAGCACTATGATCCATTGGTTTTGTAGATTTATTCGAAATTTTATGCTTTTTAAAAATAGATGATGGAAGAAACATTTTTGATTTGGTTTTTTAACACTTATTTAATCACAACTTTTACGTACTTTACATTATTATTATTAATTTTCTTGATTAAGTCAAAATAAATTTATGCAGGCTTCACTGTACTAATGCTGTACTGATTGAGATTTTATTGATTTCAAATAAAAATTAGGAATTTAAAATACCTAAAACTCTAAATCTCAAAATCGTCCAGGGTACCTTGTAGTCGAGCTTACTCGTCTTAAGTCTTCTTGTTTGCTAATTCTATATCTCTATCCAACCTCAGCTGCCTTTTATAACTAAATATACATATGTATATCTCAAATACTTCGCAGTGAAACAAAAATTGTATCCTAAAGCGGGATATATAAAAAAAAAGCATCAAAATCAACAAAGAAAAGTTATTCTAACTTTAAATCGTATACAACAATTAGCATTCTCAGACACTGCTTGGAGTGGCTGCATAAATTTTGAATACTAGTATGAAATAAAAAAGTGCTTTGCGTTCATCGACTTGTTCGGGGACACTTTCTATGTATGTAACAAAGTTTTCTTGCATGTTGTACAATACATAAAATTGCATAATTGATTCAATTTTGGTCATAAGCCATACAAGTTACACAACTTGCAAACAAATTAAACGTGACTATATTTGATTGTGAGTTTTGTCGGGGAGAAAAATCTTTTTGATGGCTTCCCAAAATAAGAAAAACAACCGAAATCCAATTGTATTTAATAAAGATAATTTTTTGATTTACTTTTGTTATCCTTTATATAAAAATTCCAAATTTTCAAAATTTCCATCTTCATTTATATAATTGTGTTCTCCTCCAGCATGAATTCGGTAAGGTCTCCAGGTCCTGATAATGTTGTTACTGGGATCCGGTTCATTTGAGATACCTTTTGACTCGGCCAGATCATCATGTCACAGGTATTAGTTAGGACCATAACATTCGTTTTTTCCGTCGGAACGCAAGGCAGCTTTGAAGTTCTCTCCAAATCACAGCTGTTTGCCTTTCGGCGGAATCGAAACTTTATGGGTTGAGAGCTATCCAAAACGGTCTCCTCATCGAAATAGGGCGGTGAATTCTTATTTTTGAACACCGGATTAAAGTTTCTTGGTTTGGTTAGCTTAAAAACGAGACGGACAAGAAAATCATTAACAATTCTTCTAATTTCTAATTTATATCGATTTTCTATGGCGTGATTTAACTAAATCTGTTTATAGAAATTATGGATTGGGTCTTTGGGGTCAACTAATAATAATGTTAGTAATGAAAACAAATTACTTGGCAGGCGTCATATATTATTATAAGCAAGCCGCGCCTTTAACTCACCTCTTCCAACACCACAGATGTTTTTAACCTACGACAGGGATCACAGTAGTCGGCCGCAGCATTTTGATCGTGGCGCGGTGTGATGCTGGTACAAGGATCTGGTGTTGGCTGCATCACTTGGCTGCTCCGCTTGTCTGCATTTCCTCCATTGGTCGTCTTGCCCAGGCGCATGGCCATTTCTTCGTCATGTTTTTGTTGCAGTGCACATTTCTGAAGAAATTCGTCTTCAATGTCAATAAGTCGCTTAACCGCGCAGTCCCGTTTCAAAAAGTTCTTGATCACAGAAAGGTCGCGTGGCACGGCGCCAATCACATCGAAATCATCGCAGCGAAGCTTAACTCGATGCGCCATGCTGAGAGCGGAAAATTTGGAATTTTTTTAAAGCAGGATACTCGATTTGTGTGTGTTAGTTTCTATGAGCGACTTTCAAGTTGTATGTTGAGTGCTGTCGCTTGGGTAAACAGAATACAATAGACAAAAAAAATATGTAATCAAATTTATAACGTACTGTAAACGAATACAAAGAAGTAGCCTTGGCCATTTGCAGACCACCCGCCCGCCGCCCACCGCCCACCGCCCACTCAAAAGCAACAAGTTCGAAAGTCAAAACCGCATAATGCTACAGTTTGGGTATCACTATACTCCCCAAACTGTAAGAGTGCGCGAAGTTGACTAAAGCTTTTTCTATTGTGAGTCGCTCAAAGCTCTCCTCTCCGAAGTTCTTATTAACATCAAACGCCCGCAAGCCAAGTCAGTTGCCCAAAGCATTCCATAACGCTAACACGACGCGCTTCAAGCTCCGTAACTTCGGTTTTGGTTTTTTCTGTTCAAATCAGTCTTAAAACTTTTTGTGTATTTCTTTTTAAATTGGCAATCGTGTGTGTGTGCTTCTGTTAACCGACAAATATTTATCCGTTAAGTAAAGTAAATACTTGATCAAATCCATTATAATGAGCTTCACACGCCAACTATCCGAAATGAGCGCCAGCGAGCTAAACGATGCCATAGATGACACAAACTTTCCACAGGCTCATATCCTGTCACGTGGCCGCAACAACAGTGTTTGCTCAACAAGTAGTACCTCTGGCACCTCCTCCCTCGCCGACCGTGTTGTCCCCCCCAATACCGATGATGCAGCAGTCTTGCCAGGCGTTCCAAATGAGGAGCAGCAGCAGCTGGTTGCTGCATCAGCACCACCACCACCACCACCACGACCACGTTTGATACTGAAAAGTAGTACAAGCGTACCGGAAAATAGCGATGGTACACAACCGTTAACACCAATGACACCGCGTACATCGACAACGCCAGGTAGTGGGGGAAGGCGGCATCTTAGGGATAACTCAGGGATAACCTAATAACAGTATATGAGCATAGAGTCGAAAGAGGGTACATTGGAGACAGAAATATATAATTATTGATCCTGAGATATTAGGCGTAAAAGTTATTAATAAGCAAAATCCAATTAAAAATAGTTTTTTTTTTCAATACTGAAAAAGTTTTTATTTAGCAAATTCCAATAGACAAAGTATATTTTTAATTTGATTCAAACAGTTTTCAATCAATCGGATTAAAAATGTATTTATTTCATAAATTAGTCTGATGCATTCATTTATTATCAATATTATGCCCCCTTATAGGGGGGGGGTTCAAGCTATTAAGACGATTGTTATTATTTATGGGTTATCTGCTAGCCAGAAACTATTCGCTCATTGTAAGTTGCGATTGTTGGTAGAAGAAAATTGTTTTATTAATTCGATTCAACACAAATCACGTCCTATGCGTTAGGAGATCAAGTTTCAGTCGTTTACATTAAAGAGGTTAAAAGGTGATTGAAAATTCTGATTGTCATCGACAGCACAACTGGCAGGGCTTTTGGGGTTGGCTGCCTTATCTACCCAAAAACAAAAAAAAAAAAAAAAAAAAAAAACAAGAGAAAGCTTTAATACATATGTATGTATATGTTATTAAAGCCCATGTTATTGTTGTATCTTCTGCAGGCCATGAGAAATGTACTTTTCATCACGATCTGGAACTGGATCACAAGCCACCAACACGAGAGGCACTCTTACCGGATATGGCACGCTCCTATCGCCTGCTCCTGGGCGGTCTTGGTGAGAATCCCGATAGGCAGGGTCTGATCAAGACACCGGAGCGTGCTGCCAAAGCAATGCTGTACTTTACCAAGGGCTACGATCAGAATCTCGAAGGTAAGTGACACACAGTGAGAGAGCATGAGTGAAAGAGCGAGATAGCAGCTATGCTTTTTCAGCGCCTGTCAATTTGCATAGCTTGGAGAGCGCGTGGACTCTCATGCATAAACATAAGAGCAATTAGCACCTGACGTTTGTTGTTGTCTCTGTTTCTGTTTCGGTTGCCGCTTAATTAGCATTGGGTCAGTCATCCTGCGTTGACATGAATCAACTGTTCTCTGAACTGTTGAGGTTCTTCCAGGGCATTTCCAAGCAAACGCGCTCATAAACTAGTTTATTTACCAAGTGATTCACTTAAACGTCGCATAGTGTACTTCCCTTTTATCATTGAGTTCGGATGCATTAGACGAACTGTTTACGCGTCGTTAAGTTATTTAACTATGCTACTCGTTGCATGCTTGAAAAAAGTTTTACAGTTAGATGCTGTAAAAGCTTTTTAAACTCCATGCTGAGATGAAAAACAAAAAATACCCTTTAATGTAACTTTTTGACATTATTGTAACCAAAGATCTTAGACTTATTTTTGGAACGTCTTTTAACTCAATATTCTGACTACATGTAGTATGCTAAGCGTATTTATTTTTTATGTGCATTTCGCATGCAGACCGGTTTCAAAAAATATTCAATTCGTAAATCAGGTTCTCTACACTTTATCAAGTATACACAATCGAACAAAATTCCGAGCCGCATTTAAATTGGCCAACATCAAGAACAACAAAAAGCAATAGCAACAACAATCTGAGGCATTAATGAAAGCAAATCGCCTCGAACTCGTTAATAGCATGTAATCAAATGAAAACCCCTTTTTAACACCAGCTTTAAAGACATACTACATCAGTACAACTAATAAACTTTGTAAGAGGCTTAAGCGAAAGGGTAATTTGACATTGAATGCTGCTGCTGCTGCTGCTGGCAGGAATAGACAGGAAACGAATTTAAGCTTTTTTAAATTGATACCAGAGAGTGAGAGTGTGGGAGAGCGAAAGCAAGTGCGTCAAACAAGAGGAAGAGTACTAGTGCGAGAGCGAGAGCGCGTGGGTGAAAAACACACACAAAAGTCTGCAAAATGTAGAGAAAAGTGTGAGTGGCAGCATTTAAAGCTGAAGTAGTGAAAGCTTAAGCGCCTGAAAGAATGGCCAACAACAAGTGGCCCTACACACGCACACGCACACGCACACAATTGTGTATATATGTATGTTTTTGTGTGTGAGTGCACATTAGCAGTCAAGTGGAAAACTTCACCATAAGATTCAGTTATGCCATTGCCACACATTTTATTGAGCAAATAAATCTAGCATAAAATATGCCAGACACTTCATGGAACATTCATATGTAGTATGTAAGTATGTATGTATATGCATAAATCAGCGCTAAACATTTCCACTGGGTGGCTGCTGTGGGTAGTGTTCTGATTTCCACACGTTCCAACAACGTGAATTTATTCTTACCAGTAACGGCTGTTTTTTTTGCTTTAGATGTTCTCAATGGCGCTGTTTTCGATGAGGATCACGATGAAATGGTCGTTGTCAAGGACATTGAAATGTTCTCCATGTGCGAACATCACTTGGTACCATTCTACGGCAAAGTATCCATCGGTTATTTGCCATGCAATAAGATTCTGGGACTCAGCAAGCTGGCTCGGTAAGTTTAACAAATCAAAGGCTTCTGAAAAAAATTAAGAAAACTCTTTTTGTTCTTCTTAGCATCGTGGAGATCTTTTCACGTCGTCTACAGGTCCAGGAGCGTTTGACCAAGCAAATTGCTGTTGCTGTCACACAAGCGGTGCAGCCAGCAGGTGTTGCTGTTGTTGTCGAAGGCGTGTAAGTATTAAAAAATAAACAATATACAAAAAAAAGTAAATTGCATCGGCCGGGAATCGAACCCGGGCCGCCCGCGTGGCAGGCGAGCATTCTACCACTGAACCACCGATGCTTGTGCGAGATGTCGAGCTAAGCTTATACAAAAAGCACAACAAAGTTTTTGCTCAATTTAACGACACTAATTTGCAAAAATTGCATTTGAAATATACTTTCAGGCACATGTGCATGGTTATGCGGGGTGTACAGAAAATCAATAGCAAAACTGTTACGTCGACTATGCTGGGCGTATTCCGCGATGATCCAAAGACGCGTGAGGAGTTCCTAAATCTAGTTAATAGCAAATAATAAAATATATATCCTTGTTCGGCATGTGTGTCAATGAATTGTTAAACCTTTTAGTTATTGTTTTTAGCTATATATGCAAAAAAAAAAAAATCAAACCGATTGGAATTTATAAAAGTAACGAAAGCAACGCGAAATTTGGTGTTGGTTAGTTTTTTAAAAAAACTTTTATGTTTTGTTTTAATTTTTTAAACGCAATTTATGGCACATAAATAATATTTTTTATATAAACATACAAACGTATGCACACACACATACCCACACATACATACAATAAGGGAACAACTAATGAGAAATCATTGCAAACCGTTTAGGGAATTTACAATTTAAGCTTAGATTCGTAATACAAAAATATTAAAATAATCTACACACATATAAATACATATGTACAGTACGACTTCGCTCAACGCAACCCTCGTTACACGCAACTCCTTAACATTGTAGACTATTAACCACTTTTTTTGACCACTTTTCTTAATAAAATAAAATGAAACCCTTGCTTTGAACACAGATTTATTCGATTTACTATAATTTTAATTGTTAGCGAAGGCTGTTGGTCTCCCTCGATTCCAGCTCAGTTTTCGCGATGGTCCAAGTTTTAAAAGGTTGCGTTGAGCGTGGTCGTACTGTATATATGCATGAATATATACAAATTTATATAATTATCTACATGTACGAACAGAAATCGTACAAATTGCTTGTTATCTATATACAAATATACTTATACATTCATTATATTATTATAATTATAAAATAAAACAAATGTTCGTATGTAATCTTATTATGGCAACGAAAACAAAATGCAGCTTATAAAATTTTAAAATAAAATATTTAAACGATTGTCCGTTATGCAAATGTTGTTTCTTGCACCCAAATAGAACTTGCTTATAATACAATAAATAAAAATAAATATATTTGAATGTTGTTATGTAAACAATATGTTCAAAAAGTGTCTTTAATTGCATTATAATTTTGTAATCAAATAACATTTTAATGACCAAATAAGTTGTTTATTGAGTTTTAAATCAAAAAGGATAAAAAACATTGACTAACTTGACCCCGACGTGAATCGAACACGCAACCTTCTGATCTGGAGTCAGACGCGCTACCGTTGCGCCACGGAGTCCTTGCTGTGAAGGCCACCAATTTTCCAATAAGAAAAGGACCACAAAACGCTGCTATTATCCTTGCTAAAGTGTTTTAGTACTTTAATGGATTACAAAAATAAGTATATTAACAAACGTTTTTATTTTTTTAAGCCGTTGATTGCATGAATTAACAATTACATACTTATTTATTTGTTTCGTACAATTTAACTTAAACGGTATTTATATATTTGTAGTTTATCCAGCGAATAGAGAGCCTTCAACTTTGGCGTAATCGAAAATCAACAAAAATAAGAGATTTGATGTTTTTTGTTTTATTTTTTTTTTGGAGAAACTAGAACCTAGATACATATTAAAAGCAAAGTAGCTGCACGGAGGGAATAAAATCTAAACAAATATACAAATTCACATACATATACACTCGACATATATATAATTAATAATTGCATTATATTTTACAAATTGTACGGCAGTAAGGCTTTATCTGTGCTCTCAAGTTTGTTTGTTTTTAACCATCCAGTGGTGTTCCCAAATATACCATGGACACCTCAGTGTTGCCATAAACAGCTGAAACTGTCGGATAAAGCTTCTTATCTGGCAGACCTGCAAAAGTAATGAAATCAATATACATTCATGATTTTCATCTAGAGAAAAACTCACCTCTAAATGCTACACCTAGAAACTCATAGTTTTTCTCAAATGATAGAGTATTATCATCGCAGTCAAGTATAACACGAATGCGTTCGCCAACTTGATATTTGGGTGCATTATTTAATAACGGATAGCTGCCCTGCATATCACCGTTATGCAAGAGATGATTTTCAACTAGGTTCCAGCCCCAGCTTTGATCATCGGATCCTAATAGCGCCACATAACCATGACACTGCATTAACGCCTCCTTTGTGGAAATGCCAATAACCGCTACGGTTCCAAGTGGACCCTCCCATATCACTTCCCATGCATGTCGTCCATGACGAAAGCCAATCTTACCACGTGCCGCATCCGTACTTTGTGCTACGGGATTGCTGTAATAGAAAACAAGTTAGCAGCGTTTTTAAATTATGTCTTCATGTATAATCAACCGATGCAATGTGAATCCGTTGGGCTTAATGTAGACATTGCGGGAGCAATCGTTGGGACTCCAGGCATGCAGGTACGCTCGAAGCTTTGTCTTGTACGTTGTGACGGAGGACAGAAGATCGGATTTGATTGCCTCTTTGGGCAGCTTGCGCAGGCAGTGCCAGCGCCAAACGTCGCTATTCTCATCGTTTAGGAAGTGATACCAACTTTTGCACACTTGTGAACATCTATTTAAATCGTTCAACTCCAAATAAGAGAATATCGACTCCAAAACATTATAATTGCACAGCGGATCGACCATTTTGTTGTTGCCCCAGTGATCTGAGCTGTGATGAGTTGGGCTTGTTGTTTTTTTTTTTTTGTGCGCGCAGTTATACTTAACTTATGGTTAAAAGCGTTGCACACTAAGTTTGATAAAATCCTTGTTTTTTGTCATTTTATTACATGAGATGTATGTTTATGACAATTTTTGGCAAAAACAGCCGTGCGTAAAGTAGAGTTGTATCGATACGTTCCGAATCGGTTTATCACTCAACGAACTAGCTCAGACCTGTTCAGTTCATTTAGTTCGTTTATTTCCGAACTTGTATGTTTGGTGAACATCACAGAATTTAATTGATATCTATTCTAAAACTCATATTTACAATACACGAGAGTTTTTTTGTTAGGTTTTTTTTTTAGTGATAGAAAGTTTCTTTTCAACACCTGTTAATATCCATTTTCATTTTGTGTAACTATCGATATGCAGCAACAGCAGTAGCTAGGGATGGCAGCATAAATGTTGAGTTGGCCATATGAATTGTTGTCAACGATAACAGCATTGTTTACATTTTTAGTCTAGTGCTGTATAACGTTAAGATGTAATCATTCGTTTCGGAGTTTGTTTATGTATTAATGGGCGTCGTATTTCATTCATTACCCATCATAAGCCCAATTGATAAATTAAAATGGCATATAGTAAACCATTGCTTAAAAAAAAATTTTACATCAGGTAAAGGTGAATAAAGTCATAAAACATGCTTACTTTGTTTTTTTGTATAGTATTTAAAAATAGATTATTCTTATCAGCTATGGGTTTTTGAGCCGCACCCACTCACATAAGTAGCCTGTTAGCAATAGTTTGGAGCGGTACAATATTATATAAAAATTAAATATCCTTGTCATAATTACAGCATTATCATTGTATTTAATTTTTTGTCGTTGGATATGCGTCAAATATTTAATATAACATTTTGCTGTTGCCGCTATCACTAAGCTCGTTATACAGCACTGTACGATTGATGCGTAAATTTGGCGCGCCGAGCCAAACAGCTGATCAACGCGGTGTCTGCCATTTCGCTCGCACTCGCACGTTGGTCGTTTTCGTAGTCGTTGCCGTCGTCGTCGTCGCAAAACCAACGACTTGGTATAAATTTTGTGCTTATCGTGCTGCAATTAAAACGAACAATTAATAAATTCTAAACAGTGCAACAGAAACACCAGAATTTCTCGATCCTTTTGCAAAAAAGCGCATCAAAATCGAAACACTTGAAGTGCACGAAAAACGCCATCGAAAAACCCGCATTGAAACCATTTTCTGTGTGTGTGAGAAGAAAAAAATGCGCTGCTGGTGCTGGAAACAAAAAATTCGCTCGCCATTTTGACTCGCGCGACAACCAAATTTTCACTTGCTGCCATCAAAATAGGCACATTGTTAAGTGCAACAATAAAGCCAGTTACGCTTAAATATCAGCACATCTGTGTAGTGTAGTAGAAAGTATATTTAATACACGTGGTTACAAATTGTGCATACAAAAAATTACGGATTTCATCGTAGGCCGCGCCACACACAGATACACCCATACATTGAGGCACTCAAGCACACATACGTGCTGCTGCTCTGCTTTGGTATTGGGATACATTTTGGCGGCGTGTTAGTGAACGTAAGTCTTCCCCCTCCCTGCCCATCTTCTTTATCTACAAGAAGAGCATAGCAAAGAGGTAGTCTTCGTAGCAGGTATCTAGCGACAGCGTTAAGGGTGCAGGGCATCATTAAGAAAAACTCACAAACAAATAAGGCAACAGCATTGGAATCGACGTTAATACACCTGTCCACGGCAACACCTGAAAATGGCGCATAGCTCAGCAACAAATCAAACGAGTGGCGCAGTCAAGACAGATGAAGTCAACTATTTCTTTCAGGATGAGCACGGTAAGTGCACATACTAAGCGGTTTAGTGGTAGAATCAATTCTCTTAGCTACTCGACCAGTTAAACTGATATGCTTTAGTTAGTACAAGAGATGAGCAAGTTTCACACACACAAATCACGAAAAAAAACAATAAAAAAACGTTTAGTTAATGAAAGAAAGTGATAGTTGAAAATAGATAGTTTATACTCGTATTAGTTTCCATCGATCTGCCATTATAATTGTTTAATATTGACTATCGCCATTGTCTTTTGTGCAAATTCCTGTTTCGAGTCGTGTTATCGTGCTCTAATTGAAGTTAACTCGTTCGTGTTCATGTTTTCCAAAAGAACACTCGTCACGCATCCAACACTACTGTGCATGTTAAAATTGACTTTGTTGCAGCATTATTCTGCTTTAATGAATGCGTAACATATATTCTTACAAACACACACACACACACACACACACAGGCTTGCGTATTTACGGTAGTTGTGGCGGGGGAGCTACTTCTAACTTGCATGCTCGCACACTGGCGCGTAAACGCCATCTTTTTCTTTTTTCGGTTTCCTTTTACATACAATATTTATCGCTTAATACGCTTCGAGCGCATATACAACGCCGCAACGCGAGGCAAAACCAAACCAACAGCAACAACTACTACTACTACTACGAAAACTGCACAGCAACACGTCAAAAAAACAGATAATAAAAAATAAAATCAAGTAAAATCGTTTGGTTTTGTCTGCTGCTGCCAATACACATGTACATATGTATGTATGTACTAAAGAGCTGGTACATTGCCGGGCAGCGACGACAGTCGCGCTTCGCCCAGTTGGCGCTCAGTCAAACACACTCAGCACACATTTTATCGCTATTCGCTGACACAACTACAAGATACTTCCCCATCATACAATATATAAATATGTATAATACATTGTATATATGTTTTGGTGCCAAACAGCTGATAGGAGCGCAGCAGCCCATGCCAGCGCAGTCGTCACTGAGGCTTCACACAAATGCGCCCTTTTCCTTCATATACCCTCGACCCGTTATGGGAAAAAGAGCATAATGCTTTTCTCCGTTTACAATATGTATGTCCCTATGAGCGCGTCGATCTCGGAGACTTTAAGAAGTATAGATTTGTGATTAGGGATTTAAACACAAATGCAATCATTAATCGCGTCGAAATCGGTTGGGAAACACCGGAGATATATTAGATTATAGTTAAGTCAAGCATTTAGTAGAGCATTTTTGCATGCACAGGGTATCTCAACGTCGAGCTTTCTCAACTAGATCTTTTTTGTTTCCATTTTGCATAATTATTCTTAAATTTAAGCAATATATAAAAAAATAGGCGAAGGAGGTATAGCAAAAGTACTAAAACTGCGTGACATTTCGCTCTTAGCTACAAAAACAAAAAAGCTGTGCAAGCACTTACACACTCGCGCACATAAGCTACACAAACGAATACAATATACTAACAACATTTGTGTAGATAGAAAAAAGTTAAAGCCCAAAATGGGCAAACACCAAACATGTGTAGCAGCGGCTGCGCAGCGACGTTGCGACGTTGACGCCGACAGAGCTGTTGTTGTTATTGCCGCTCTGTTGACCACCTTACGTACATCAACCAGCGCGCCTGTTTGTGAGAGCGCATGTGATGTGTTTGTATGAATGAGTGAGCAGCGTCGACCGCACGCCGGCTAACCGGCCTGCAAGGCTGACTGCAGAGAGCATGTTTGACAGTAGTTAAGACGTGAGTCATTTGTGGATATGTGTGTGTATGTATTGATGGTTTATATTTATAGTTAAGGCCTATTTTTTGCGGTTTGGCTCTTTATTCATAGCATGTAAATATTAATATAATATTATGCATATGTGTGAGTCAAAATTGTTTATATTTCGTTAATATTCAAATTTTACTAATGTGTTATCGTAGCAGGTGAATTATTAGCATAACTAAAGATATGTAGATGTTAATTGTATAGAGAAAAGCCGGTTACAGACTTCCAGGGTTGCACAAAACTGCGATCAAAATACCTACTTATGTACATACATACATTGTATCGATTTTTTTCTTTTTGTATGTTTATGATCATGTGCAGCTTACAAAACATACATATGTACAAGAATATTTATGTATGTTCATTTCTTTTTGCTTGCTTAATGCTTCTGTTTTGAGCCGTTGCGGTTTGCTGTTAATTCATCCTTTGCCATACAACCACATTTTCGGCTGGCACCCCCACCACCACCCCATATGTCAAGCAGTGAGAATTCTTTCGTTTTCGTTTCGTTTCATTTCGTTTGTTCGTTGCTCCACGCGTTGCTGTCGCTGTTATTGTTGTTGTTGTTGTTGTTGATATTGTCATTTATTGCTGTGTTGGTTTTGTGCCTTTTCCCCACAACACTTTCATTTGCTGCAGTCGCAGCAAAGAACGACAGAAATGGAGACTGCGCTTGGTGCGTTTACATATGTATGTACATACATATGCATGTTCATATATACATACATACATAAATTTGTGATTGCATTTGTTTTAAAGCAGCCCAACTGAACTTTTGAGCTTGAAAACGCGCATTATTCCTTCATTTTCATTAGCACGGTTTGGTTTTTGTATGTTCATATGCAACATAGAAAAAAACCACGTGGTAGAGTTAATGCATTAATTTATAAGTTTACTTAGTTTGAATATTTAACAAGTAATTAAAATTACAGGACAAATTGCTAAAATGTTGAAACCAGTGCAAGTGAAGCAATCGCAATCATCCATGGACAATGTTAAGTCTAGTTTGATCTTCCCCAGCAGCTCAACACGCAACGTTGGCGGCGGCATTGGCACAGTGGGGCGAATGGGCGCCTTCAGTCAGATGGTGAGTTTATTATATTCTCAATTCAACAGTTAAGCTTAAATTCTGATTATGAATATAGGGCTCAACGAATCAGGGACAATTTATACGACTTCAAGACAGTTGTATAACTATTCCAAAAACTGAAAGTATGTAATAGAAAAACTTGGGTTTTAAAGTTTCTTATTTATAGAATAACTTTGTTTACAGATATTTCATATATCGCACCTGTGTCATCGCAGAAGGGCAGCGGCAGCGGAGGGGGAGGCAGCATGCACGAAGTGGTACGTAAACAGAGGTCTTTAATTTCATTCGAACAAAACTATATAAGTTCCATTTATTTTTCTTTCTAGATAAAGAACGAACGATACACGCCATATACGAAGTATACGCCAAATAACGCCATGAAATTGAAATCAAAATTGTAAGTGCATCTTAGACAAATAGCTATTTATTTTATTATTAAAATGTGTATTTTTGTATTATAGGCAAACTATACAGAGCAATTCCATGCACACAATGCCCGCCTCTTCATCATCTGTGCAAAGGAAACGAAAGCCAGATAAGGCTGGCAAGGGACTGCGTCATTTCTCGATGAAGGTGTGCGAAAAGGTGCAGGAGAAGGGCAAGACCACATATAATGAAGTTGCCGATGATTTGGTTGCGGAAGAACTGAAGAATAATTCATACGATAACAACTGTGATCAAAAGAATATCCGACGTCGTGTTTACGATGCGCTCAATGTACTGATGGCAATCAATGTTATTTCCAAGGACAAAAAGGAAATACGTTGGATTGGCTTGCCAGCCAACTCGGCAGAGGTAGGGACCCATAAAGTGTGTTCCTTATATAAATTATGCTAGAATCTATAATTGCTTTCAGCAATTTCTGGCTGTGGAAATGGAGAACAAATCGCGGCGTGAACGAATCAAGCAAAAACGTGAAATGCTTCGTGAAATGGTTATGCAACATGTGGCGTTCAAGGGTCTTGTCGAACGCAATAAGCGTGCCGAGAGCCAAGGCGTCGTGCCATCCCCAAACTCATCCATTCAGCTGCCGTTCATCATTGTGAATACGCACAAATCGACAAGGATCAATTGCAGTGTCACCAACGACAAGTGAGCACCATTTAATTAACTGTTTAGCACTTAAAATAATAATGTATTGTTTTGTTTTGTACAGATCGGAGTACATATTCAAGTTTGACAATACATTCGAAATGCACGATGACATCGAGGTTTTGAAACGCATGGGTCTTTTACTGGGTATATATAAAGCTTTCTTTAATTGAGTTAAGAATTTTTCAATGCAAAACTTTAAACTCTTACAGGTTTGGATAAAGGTGAATGCACGGCCGAGAATATCGAACAAGTCAAGTCTTGGGTTCCACCAAATCTGGCCAAATATGTTGAAGGTGTGTACATAATGAAAATTGAATAAAGGTTATTATTTATGCATTTCAAATGTTTTATTAACAGCGTATGGCAATGGTAAAATGTGTGATCCGATGTACGATTCGGATGACGAGGACAACGACTTCAATACGTATCATGAAACAACCAATGAGTCTCAAAACTTTGCACAACACACACAGCATAGCAACGATGTCGAATTCAAGCTGGAGCTGGATGATGATGAGATCGAGGATGACATCGATTGAGCTGACGATGATGATGTGAATGATGATGATAATGATGGAGATGTGTCGTGGTCAACGGGGTTCACTGCGGATGCTGCTGATGAAGTGAGCAGCGGCTATGCAGAGGATACATTTAGTTTTACGTTTATTAACGCTTTGTTAGGATTGCCCCGCCCATCTGGTTAGGCTGCCTAAATTCTCAAGTTTTAAGTTTTTTTTTTTCTTTAACACACGAACACACACAAATAATAGTTTTGTTTATTTTTCAATGAGACTTGAATTGATTATTGTTAAGCAGAAAACACAAATTGAGAAATCGAAAACCAGAAAACATATTATTTAAAATAATTATAAATATTACTTGGCGTTCAGTTTGTATTTGTATCTTTGAAGTTTAATTTTAAGCGCAAAACAATTAAACTAGTTTTACAATTAAGCTGAAAATTTGTATTTTAGTGAAAATATACAAAAATAAAATGTCTGTCTTCTCTCTTTAGTTGTTAAAACGATTTTGATGCTTGAACAGAGTTTTTTTTAAACAAAAGTTTACTTTAAATGTTGTAAGTGTAGAGCTACTCTTTAAAGTTCTTATATATATTGTGCACCAAAACTGAAATGACAGCAATAAACTATATAATACAAATATATTTTATTGTAAAAAAATAACATAAAATATATATATGGTTTTTTTTTTCAAACAGTTGTTTCATATTTTAAGAAATTCTCAAGAATTGTTCAGCTAAAAAAAATATATTTACATATTAAACATATACATTTAAAAGCAAATGCAAAATATTCAACCTACCTATTTAGTAATAACAAAACCATTAATGCATCGTATATAAATTTGTAGAATTTATATAAAATTATATTATTGAAAATAATTCAAATGATAACAAACAAATGCATACAAATTAGTAGATCAGTAAAATATGTAAATTTAAGAAATGAAGCAGATTAGAAGTGTAAAAAAATCAATGAAACGGAATACACACATAAAACAACAAACAAAGTACATAAGTAATAAAACTGAATACATATTGTACTATATAAATTTAAAAACTAACTTTCTTTTTGGGACGGAACATCAAAACCTTTGTCTTTTTATAAGATATAGTATATTATTTATTATAGTTTTCGATTGCTTTCAAGCAAATCGTGCTTTTTACAAAACAATACCAAAGTGATTATAAATGTGGTATTTATTGGGTTTATAATAAAAATATCATTATAGGGTGGAGCTGAAAATGGAAGCGTACATCTATAATAACTGGGAAATGTAAAAGTATTAACATTAAGCAAATTAAATGAGCTTACAAAATAAAACAGCTCCACAGGTGACCGTATCCTTTGGCTTAAAACAATGTTGCAAAGTTTTTCCTTAACTCAGGCAAAACCATCTTCTTGCCCTGTTACCTTCACTGTAGATGGCGGACCAAGCGGTTCCTGTTGCTGACAAGCCAAATTAAAGTCATAGTTCATTTGTTGATCAAGTGGCGGATGGGCAAATGCATTCGCTGACAGATCCATTAGCTCCGGCTGAGGCTGCACTGGTGGTGGCTTAACGGGTTCCTGTTGCTCCTGTCGTAATTGCTGCGGTGATTTAACATAACTAATGGGTATAAGGCCAGAGGTCTGACCATTTGTGGATGCAAGGGCCCAGCCAGAGCTTAACAGTTGAAGGGTTTGTTGTATTTCACGGGGTGCAACCTGCACACTTTGACCAGCAAGCAATGTCAGCTCACTTTCGTTACGTGCTTGAAAATCGTAGGTAGCCCGTGTCTGAATCGGAGCGGTCCATTTGGCGGGATTGCGAGCTGTTTGGATTTACAAGTAAATAAAGTTCTTATCTGGGCTAGCTGGGTCAGAGCAAAGTGCTGAGATTATTAAGCGTACCTTCTTCTTGTGCCGTATCTGTGACGGTTCCCAGTAACTTCATAATCAGATAAGGTGCGGTGAAGATGAAACTTATGAATGCCAGTACTGGCCATGGGGATGTGCCTTTTCGTGGTGGATTTGGCGCACCGACTTGCTGTGCGCTTTTATCGTTGAGTGCCTCGGCAAATGCTTTCTTAAAAGCCGCCGAAGATGGATCCAAATTCGAAATTCGCAGCCAATACAATATTCTAAATGAAGAGAGTTAATAACTTGTTGTTGTCGATATCAAACTGTCAGCTACTCACTTTCTGTAGATCCATTTCAAGCCGCGAAAGATGGCAAACGATGTCCAAAATTGTGCAAAAACGCTGCGCAGACGTCCAAAATTAGCCGCTACGCCGAGAATTGCTCGAAAGGAACTGGTTAAAGCAAAGAATGTGGAGTCCAACATGGATGCAACATTGCCAATTGCCATCACTAACGATTCGATGCTTTGGAATGCAGGACGTGAGCTTGCCTCGGCCATTTGTATAAAACGCTGCTCCGGATCGTTAGGATTCATGCTGCCAAATCTGTTGAATCCACCATAGCCACCCAGACCTCCACCGATGCCACCCATACCAAAACCACCACCATAGCCACCACCATAGCCACCACCATATCCACCACCATATCCACCACCGAATCCACCTCCATTATATCCACCGAAACCGAGTCCATAACCACCAGCGTTGCCAAATCCTCCACCGTATCCCCCATAAGAGCTCTGCTGTTGCATTAAGGGTGTTTGTGGAATGGGAGGGGGAGCTGATAGTGACCGGACATTGCCGTAAGGTGTGGCGAGCATGGGTGATTCGTTTAAAATTGCGCTGCGCAGATTGTTGTCCATGTTGTTGCTGTTGACTGATTAAAACTTTATTTAAATGAACTTTGGCCTAATGTATAAAAACTTTAACTCCACTTACCTGTAAACTCACGTGTTCGTATAATTCTTACAATTTACTTCGCTGCTCAATTTCCGCAGAGCGTGCAACTGTTATTATATTTTTATTTGCGCCGTATATCTTTTACTTCGTCAATTAAGAGCCATCAGATAGAGGTAGTGATTTTATTAACTATTTTCACTTATTGTTGATCGATATAAAAAGCCGTGCGCTAGTAATCGAATATAAATATTCGTTTTGTACATATCGATATATAAAGCAATATTTTGAAAATATGGCATCTCTGCATTTTGTTATTGAACTGTCGAAAATATCGAGTATAAACAAACTCAGTGTAAATAAGTTGTTTACGGAGGCAGCATAGTATATAGAAAAAATAAAATATATAATTCCAAATCATAATATTATCAAGCCATAATGGCCAGCAGCAAAGAATTGTGTTTGCGTGAATGGGCGCCACTAACCGAAATAATGGACCTTATTCCACCAGCCCGACGCGGTTTTTTTCCGTCCAATCTTAACATAACTTGCGTCGATGCCGTTGAAGATTTCCTGGCGTTGGGCAGTGATGCAGGTATTGTTTTTTGGTACAATCGTCGTTCGGGGGAAATGCAAAAACTCAAAGCAGAGGTAAGTGCCTGTCCAAATGACTCACATCTGGCCTTGCATGTTAATCAGCAATTATGGGATTTTTTTTGTCTACTTTTCCCTTCCTCTATCTTGATGACAACTTTAAAAGGTTTCTACACGCATTACGTGCGTTAAAATAGTTAATTCAGTGGAATATATGGTAGCAGCTGGCAGCGCTAATGGCCAAGTTAGTGTATTTCAAATACAAAAGGAACTACCGCCGGATTTGGATTTAATTGCACCCTGTACAAGAAGCAGACCCATTGAACGTTATACCATTCGAGATTTGCATCGCTGTGTGGTAAGCTGCTGTGAATGGTCCAAGAATGGCATGAAGCTATATTCAGGCGATCGACAAGGCGTTGTTGTCCTTACTGAATTCGACTACCAAACGGTATGTAAAGAGTTTAATATACCTTAATGTATTTTAAATATTTTTTTGCTTGCAGCACCTTAGCAAATCTCTGGAAATACTATGTGAGGCCTATGAAATTGTCCAATTAAGCGCGCATCAGAGCTATCTGCTGGTCGCAACGCTCTATCGCTGCATTGTGTGCCGACGTGATGTCAAAACTTCCAAATGGCAAATCACACAAGTTGGCAAAAAGGATCGAAAGCAGCTTATTGACTGCGGGGGCGTTTTCCTTAAGCAAACAACGACATCCAATGAAAATTTACCTCAAATTATCTGTGGTCGGCCGGGATTGCGTTTTTGGATTGCCGATGCCGAAGGTAATGTGTCCAAGACCATTATATTCAATGAGGCCGTCTTGCGAAGTCCCACCTGGGAGATTCCTCTACTAAATCCCAAGCAGCACAGTCAGCCGTCAAGTGAAATAAATGCTCCTGATGCATTTGTGGCAAGTAAAAACTTTCGTGAGCTCGATTTGTATGAGGGCCAGGATTCAATGCTGGTCACTCATGATGATGCCACATTATATATACTCAACTTGGAGCGTCTTAAAGTTGAGGCCGTGGCACGCGGCTTTCGCAAAATACTGGACTTTTGTGTTTGCGGCAAGGAGATTTTTGTGCTCGAGGGAGAGCGTTCTTTGTTGCGTTTAGGCCCATTGCCAGAACGTCCAAATAAAACGGCAAAGGTAATATTTAATCCATTGATGCCACCACCGTTGCCAATGCTGGGTGCATTGCACTATTCCAAACTGGACCTGGAGTCGCCCATTGAACTGGAGCCAACGCTTAATTGCGCTGAGGAATGTTTTGAACTGCCGCCAATTGAAAAGCTTGATTTAAATGTACCCATTGAGTTGGCCGTGGAATCACCGCTGGCACAACAGAATCGTCGCTTAGAGATCTTTCAGCGCATCGGTGAAATGGACTTTGAGCAGTCGATTTTGCACACCAGCGGCACAATAAACCACAAGAAGCGTAGCAAGCAATCAACTGTTACTGGAGGAGGAATTGTTGAAATTGGACAGGAGACACACGAGCGCAAATTGCCGTTGACCAGCGCAGCGACTCTAATGGAAGCTAGTTACTGTCAATTTGAAAAGTGAGCATAATGAAACATTAACTTTAGCAGTTTGTCAACTATTTATGTTTTCAGCAACGGTTTGGTTTCTCCTGTGGATATGCGAATGGCTTTTTTGCAGCATCTGCCTGATGCTTTAACTCCAACAACTCTACAGAAAACGATTGCGATAAAAGCCAAAACATTGGCAGCCGAGCTGGATTTACCAGAGTTGGATCTGGGACTATCAAACTCCGAAATTCTACAGCCAGCAAAGACACCGCAGCTAAGCGAATCATTATCCAACTGCTATCCCACCAAATCAGAGGAGGTCAGTGTGCAGACGACGCCATTAGAAAAGAACACGGTGCTGGATGATGCCACAGATTATAGCGCTGGGCCGCCTTTTGATGGCATTTGTCCTGGCACCTCAAAGGCAGCACTGAAATTTGTTAATACTCAACCACCATTGGACCCAGATTATAGCAGCTTTTTGCCCGATTTTCGTTGTGCAACTGATCCACTCAAGAAACAGATGACACCAGTTTCTGGTGATTCCAATACATCTAGCGAATGGGAATTTTTAGATAACTAAAGTTCATAGATGCCTAGTATTATTTACAAAGTTTAGTTTTTTATTTTTTTTTTTTTAGTTTATGTTGAGTTTTAAGCTTTTTGCACGTATATCTTTGTTAAAATTTCGATCAAACCATTTGTGTGTGCTTTAAATTGTGATTGCAATGTTTTATTGTTATTAAATTGTATGTAACTTTATGCATAAATAAGTTCATATAAGTATATATTAGTCTTACTAATATTAATCTCATCCCATTGTGAAATGCACCTCAGCCCCTTATATATTTAATATATTGTATTTTATTGGCCCTTGGCAAAGGTTTTAGTTTAGTAAATAAGTACAAAGTCGAAATATATTTGTAAACAAAAGCTATTAAAAAAAAAATCATTTTCCATTCAAATATGTACTACTTACACTTGATCTAGACGCAGGAAATGAAAGTTGCCTGATTATTACTTGGCACATGACTTGCTTCTAATTCAAACATATGCATAAAACTGATAAATATACTATTATATTCTGATATCAACACTTTTGCATGTGCGGGAAACGAGACGCCTACAAGGTCTAGGGATAGCTAGAGAATTTATCACAAGAGAGCTAAGTCAAGGCCTCAGTAACGGTAGTGCCTGCAAGCTCAAGGGTGTCGCTGCAAACATGCGTTGCATCTGATGGAATATGCTTCGACCTGGCTGTCAATGGTGTTCATTCTGAGGTCATTGTGCAAGGTTGAACTTCGTACGTACCAGTCTTCCCAGTCATTCGAAGCAAGGCCAATTTCGGGTGTGTCTGGTGGTGTCGTCGACTTATCCGACACGCAATACCCCAAATCCGGATACCATAACTCCAAGTCGGAGCAACCAAAGAGTTATACCTCGCCCGTTTGTACCGCAGCGGGCCAGTTGACCTTGGCTAGCTTGCACCGACAGAGCTCAAGGAGTCCGCCAATGTGCGCACGAAAGCAGAGACTTCTGTCCAAGGTGATTCCCAGGTACTAAGCTTGTTTTCCTGGCTGGAGGGGGCTTCCGCCAAGCCAGACTGCTGGAGCATCTTCACGTCTTGCTCTTGAGCTGTCAGTACGCTTCCTTGGGGTACTCCCGCCCTCATTTCCAGCGTAGAAGAGAGCGCTGACTTCACCTAGACCAATAGGTAGGACTGCATTACAATGAAGAGGGTAGCAGGAAGGTGCGTTTTTATTTTTTGGAGCAGTCCTCTAATTCAGACGCGCTTGACGGCCTCCTTGACATCCACAAAAATACCATATCCATAGTCCTTATCGCCCCTTTTCTAAATATGAAAGATAACCTCAAATACGAGTAGGAATTTTCTGCAACTCGAGTGGAAAAGTTTTAAATGAAAAAGTTTACTGTAATGTCGCTTAAAGTGAATCAACTCTCATGCTACTCAATTTGATAAGCAAATTGTTATTTCAGTGCAATTTGCATTCAATTGACTGCAATAACAGACTGTTTTCCCAGTATCATCAGGCATCTAGAAAATTCGTTGAAGTCTGCTACAAATCTGGAATAAGAAACTAAAAGTTCTTGTACAGTAAGACCCCGCTTATCGCTGTTTTGTTTGGCGCTGTTTCGGTTTTTCTAAACTAAATACCTTACCAATTTTCCACCCATCTTCCCCTAACCTCCTTATTAACATTTATTGTAGCCTCGTTTAGCGCTGTTTCGCATTACGCTTTACTTTGATAGATGGTATCCCCCGCTTTATATGGGTTCTTACTGTACTTAAGTACATTAGTTATTTCTGATTGGCAACCTTGAAAAGTCAAAGCCAATGAAAAGCACTCACATTTCAGCTTAATACAAATCATAACAAACAAATTTTTGCTTGAGGGAGAAAATAAATAAACCATGTAAATAAATTTTCCACTAACTAAGCATTGCTCACTGATTGAAATCATAAATGGATCTGCTTTGCTCTCGAGTTTAAAGGGTAATCAACCATATGAACTCAAAGAAATAAGGAAATTTGGTGTACGTTTAATTGATTGCTTTGAAGAATGTTCACTGTCCATTGTTGTTTGTCTGTTGCTGTCTCTCAGGTTGTTTTGCTCTGCACTTTTCAGGCCGTAACAGGTCTATGCCAAATTTCGCTTGTTTCCGTTTCACACGTGATTTACATGTGATGCGATACTCAATATTATTATTATTGTCTGTCATGTTACTAGAGAATATTAGAAGCATACATATTTATTTCAAAAGCTAGGTTTACCGAGCAACAAACTTTTACTGCACATAACTGAAACTTGCACTCACGAACACCCACACAAGCAAGCCTTTAATTCGCTCTCGCTCTATTGGTAAGGCCGGCAAATTATTCCCTCTTTTTGTTGTGGCTCTCTCTTAAAAAAATGCCGCTTCGTGCATATAAAAGCGGGTCGCATCTCACTCTTATTTTCATTAGGCGGCTAACATTTGCTTTGTGCAGACCACCAAAATCAGAATCAAGAACACAATTCGCGGCTCAACAAAAATAAATTCAGTGTGCCATTTTTGTCTTGCAACAAAACATAAAAATCATATACGTTTAATTTGAAACAAAGGCTGGTGAATTATTCAAGCTTAAGTAAAGTGCAAAAATCATACTAAAAACCGTTAATCAAATTTGTATTGTGCATCAAAATGAAGCCAACGAAGAACTCAACGCTGGAAATCATCTCGCCCAAGGTACATGTGGACGATGATTTCATTGAGACGGACTATGAATATCAAACATCGCATGTTCAACGCACTGTTGCAGGCCAATTACAGGTAAATAAAACACCCCTCTGCATACTCTACGGTCTGAGCTATTTATTTAAATTACAAATTAAAAAAAAAAAAATGCAACAGTCGCATAAGGATTTAATGAGCTTTAGCCTAGTGTTGAGTAAGGCAACAGAATTTTGCTTGTGAACAGTTATTTTTTGTTGACTGTTGTTCGGTTTTTCTTTGTCACAAGTTATAAGAAAATATTGCAATTCTGACCTTCACATTGAGCTTTTCTACTTAAAGCCAAAGATAAACTATTCTCGACCATTGTCCAGCCGCGGTGTACATTGCACATAAATGCCATTAAACAAACAAACATATGTACATAAAAAATAATTAGTGCATGCCGAGCAGAAATTTTCCACTTACTTGCATTTCGTACAGTTCTGGAACAATTAATTTGCTCATTCAATATGAGAGATAAGGAAAGAAAAATTTGTGTAGGTGGAGGATTATACATGCATCTATTTATATGTCTATTGATCTTTGCACACATTTTCCGAAACAGCTGATAAAGCAATGACAAATTGCTAATAACTAACTGTTCATTTCCATTTTGACACCCCACTGTCTCTCTTTCTCTTATTCCCATATACACACTAATTGATTTTTTTGGTGTCGTTTTTCCTTTCATACAATGCGCAGGCGTCGTCTATAAAATTATATTCCAGAACTATTGTGCAGGCATTGAAATTTTAAATGTTTAATTTTTTCAACTTATTGCACATATGTACATAAATACATACTCTGGGTGTATACAAAACATACTTGTGTGTTTGTTGATTGGTGGTCAGCCTGTAGTCGCTTGTAGCCAGCAGCAGACACCTGCTGCATTTCCTTTGGTTCAAGGTCAACTTCATAAGTTTATGTATGTACATATATCAGCTGGTGAAAAGGTCAAGAGCAGGCGAATAGTTTTAAGAGCTTTTTCTTGCTCTTAAGAGACTCCACAGCTTCGACAAGCATTGAGCTTTGGTATAATTGCAGTAAATTAATTCTATTTGTTATACATATGTATGTATGTATGCAATGCCAAGTTTCTCTTTTCAATTCTGCTTGGTTTATTTTTCTTCTCACATAAATATGTTTATTGATTCGCCGGCCGGCAAAAAGCCAACAACAACAAATGCCTTAAATGATTTATTTATACGTCATGCATTTTTATGAGAAGATGCGAGCAAACGAACACGTCGCGACGCGTCACTGAAAAGCAACAAGTGCTTTATAATACCAGAACTGTCACAACGATTTTTGTATACACTTGCTAAATAAAAGATTGTTGAAATCAACACCTAAATATCAAGTATCAAGTCTTGATAAAGGGCGTATAAAGTTCGTTAAGACAATAAAACAAACATCACGCGTTTCGTTCAAAGCTGTAACCAACTGCAAAACTGCATAACTGGTCTGAATGATAAGGTTGCTGACCAGCAGTTCTTGGTAAAGACCAGGAATGAATTAATAATTACTGATATTGATTATTTTTGTTTTGGTTTTCATTGATTTTGCCTTGCAGGTGCGTCCGCAGACAACTTCGCTAAAAATACGAACAGCTCGCCATGTGCCCAAGTTGGGTGTCATGCTGGTTGGTTGGGGTGGAAACAATGGTTCCACATTTACCGCCGCCTTGATGGCAAATCGTTTGCATTTGCAATGGCGCAAGAAGACGGGCATGCAACAGGCCAATTGGTTGGGTTCCATTACCCAAGCATCGACTGTCTTTATCGGATCTGATGAGTCGGGTACGGATGTGTTTGTGCCGATGAAGGAGCTGTTGCCCATGGTGGAACCAAATGATATTATTGTCGATGGCTGGGACATAAGTGGTCATCATTTGGGTGATGCCATGCGACGTGCTGAGGTTCTGGATGTTGCACTGCAGGATCAGGTTTACGAAAAGCTCTCAACCCTGAAGCCACGACCATCAATCTATGATCCAGATTTCATTGCTGCCAATCAGTTCGAACGTGCCGATAATCTTATCAAGGGCACCAGGTTCGAACAGTATGAGCAAGTGCGTCACGATATTCGTGACTTTAAGAAGAAGAGCGGTGTTGAGACTGTCATTGTGCTTTGGACAGCAAACACGGAGCGTTTCAGTGATATTAAAAAGGGTCTTAATACCACCACCCAGGAGCTGCGCGACTCTCTTAAAGCCAACAAAACGGAACTTTCGCCATCGACCATCTTTGCCATGGCTAGCATTGACGAAGGAGTAAGTTGCTTTTTTTTTTAGCTAGATCCTCGCTTGACTTCTTTTCCTTCTTTCCTTGCAGTGCACCTACATTAATGGTTCGCCCCAGAACACATTTGTGCCCGGTTTAATTGAGTTGGCTGAGGAGAAGCAAGTCTTCATTACTGGCGATGATTTCAAGTCCGGGCAGACAAAGATTAAGTCGGTGTTGGTTGACTTTTTGGTTGGTGCTGGTATTAAGCCCGTCTCCATTGTCAGCTATAATCATTTGGGCAACAATGATGGCAAGAATCTCTCTGCTCCAAAGCAGTTCCGCTCCAAGGAGGTGAGTTTATACTCAGTTGAAACAAGGAAATTCCCCTTAATCTCGTTTACCTTTGTAGATATCCAAGAGCAATGTCGTTGATGACATGGTCGCATCGAACAGTGTGCTTTATAAGCCCAATGAGCATCCCGATCATGTCGTCGTTATCAAGTATGTGCCCTATGTGGGCGATAGTAAGCGTGCCATGGACGAGTATACCTCGGAAATAATGATGGGTGGACATAACACTTTGGTTTTACATAATACTTGTGAGGATTCGCTGTTGGCCACACCGCTCATACTTGATTTGGTCATTTTGGGAGAGCTTTGTGCTCGTATTCAGTTGCGCAGCGGTGAACGGGAATCGGCACCTTGGGTGCCCTTTAAGCCAGTTCTCTCGTTTCTCAGTTATCTGTGTAAGGCGCCTCTGATGCCAAAAGGAGCACAGGTTGTAAACTCTCTGTTCCGTCAGCGTGCGGCCATTGAGAATATATTGCGTGGCTGCATTGGGTTGCCACCCATATCGAATTTGACTCTGGAGCAGCGCGTAAGAAACAATTAACGAAATCTCAAAAGATTTCAATCATTATCTTCTTCTTTTCGCTTTTTCAGTTCGACTTCTCTAGCATTACAAACGCGCCACCATTGAAGAAGGTCAAGCTGGTTGGCCAAAACTGCGCTGTGGAGGCCAAGTCCAAATTGAATGCCAATGGACATAGCAATGACACCAAAATTGCTACCAAAGGCAATGGTCACTGAGCGGTTTTAGAGCCACTGGATTGTGCTAAAAAAAACTTGAAATCAGTAGAATACTATATGTAATGGCATATATATGTAATTGATGAATTGCAAACTAGAATTTAGTTACGAAAATTTGAATAAAACTTACAAAAATATAAAAAAAATATTAAGAAAAAGTTTGTTTATTAAGGCATACAGGGTAAGCCAGGAACTCCTTTGTGTCCTTGGTTGCTAATCATTCAGCTCATTTGGGCGCGCCGGATAACTTTAGTAAGCTGTAACAATATCAATAACAATGATATTAACAACGTTACAGCTAATAAAAAGCTTTTAAAAAGGAAAAATTGTAAGTTTGCCTAAATATGTTGGATTTAATTAGTTTTTGTCGATTTAGCCTAAAAGTATGCTTCTAAAAAGTTAGCTGAAGTAAAACAGAAAACGTTATGATAAGTAAACTCTTTCAGTTTATGCATTAATTTAGACAGTATCCGGAACTTTTGAAAATGTTTTAGAAGCGTACGCGTACGTGTACCTGCTGTGTTATCGAAATTCTTATCGATTATCTGCGATGTAAAGTCTAAAATCATGGATAAAAAATATCTAGTTTTAATATCATAATGCAATTAATATGAATCAGCGAAACTAGTCCATACTAGTTTACTAGGGTGATTTTGTTGTGGTCGTCTCATCAGCTAATGGTTCATTACTCATACGGATGGCAAACCTTAGCATTCCCCAATCGTCTCGCCCCTACCACACTTATCACAATAATTATTGTATTGCACAAGGTCCACATTGCTGGGCATAATTAGTTTGCCTCCATGTGACTTTATCCTAATAACTTAAAAAAAAGGCGAAATATAAATATCATTTGTGTACTCAATTTATGCAAGAGGTGCGCAGCTATAAAATGTAGATATATAAATTGTCCCTTAATTCAAAACAAATTTAATTTACTTTCTTGCAATTAAATTTGTTTATTCTAAAGATCAGTTTGCAAGCAGCAGCTTAAAAACACTGGAAATGTTAAAGTTACCACTCAAAACACTTGTTATACATATGTATACATAAATTCAAAACTCTCTTGCCATCTTAAATCATAAGTCGAAATTTTGTTTGATTCACGGCCAGGAAACTTAGATAAATATATAAAATATCAACGCCGAAATACGAATAACTTTCTTGAAAGCTAACAGCTATGAGTATATTGCAGCAGAATGTGTTGCATTGATGTTTCCTAGAGTGACATCGAGCTGAATTCAATAGCTGTAGCCGCTTTGTGGATCGAACTCTCCGTTACCACGACCGCCACCAGCAGGAGGAGGAATGTACTGTGAGCCTGGACTACCAGCACCTCCAGCACCACCGCCGCCACCTCCTCGTCCCGCACCACCAGCTCCACCAGGCACTCCACCTCTTCCGCCACCACCTCCGAATCCTCCAGCGCCACTGGCTCCACCTGCTCCTCCTGCACCAGCACCGCCACCGAACCCGGGAGCACCACCACTTCCTGGTGCACCTCCTCGGCCTGCACCTCCACCGTATCCTCCAGCTCCACTTGCTCCTCCAGCACCACTAAATCCAGGAGCGGCACCTCCACCTGGTGAGCCACCACGACCACCGGCTCCAGCTCCACCAGCACCGCCAGCACCTCCAGCCTCCAGCACCAGCGCCTCCACCACGACCGCCACCACCACCAAATCCGCCAGCTCCGGCACCTCCAGCTCCACCACCATAGCCTCCAGCTCCAGCACCACCAGCACCTCCAGCACCAGCGCCTCCACCACGGCCGCCACCACCACCAAATCCACCAGCTCCGGCACCTCCAGCACCACCACCATAGCCTCCAGCTCCAGCACCGCCAGCTCCACCTGCACCTGCGCCACCACCACGGCCGCTGCTACCACCAAAACCACCAGCTCCAGCACCTCCAGCACCACCACCATAGGCTCCAGCTCCAGCACCGCCAGCTCCACCTGCACCTGCGCCACCACCACGGCCGCTGCTACCACCAAATCCACCAGCACCCGCACCTCCACCACCACCGCCATAGCCAGCAGCTCCAGAACCACCTGCGCCGCCACTGAAACCTCCAGCACCACCAGCCCCTCCGGAACCTCCAGCACCACCTCCATATCCACCAGCTCCAGCAGTACCAGCTCCACCTCCAAAACCTCCAGCGCCACCAGCTCCTCCTGTTCCTGCACCTCCACCACGACCAGCACCTCCACCGAATCCACCAGCTCCAGCACCACCTGCACCTCCAGCACCACCTCCGTAGCCTCCAGCTCCAGAACTGCCAGCGCCTCCACCACGACCGCCGCCACCACCGAATCCACCAGCACCACCACCAACTCCTCCTTGGCCTCCCGAACCTGCACCTCCAGCACCGCCAGCGCCTGCGCCACCACCACGTCCGCCACCTCCACCATATCCGCCAGCACCTCCTGCAGCGCCACCTGCTCCTCCAGCACCAGCACCGCCACCAAACCCGGGTGCACCACCACCTCCTGGTGCTCCTCCACGACCGGCACTACCACCAAATCCTCCAGCACCACCTGCTCCACCTGCACCAGCCCCTCCACCGAAACCAGATGCACCACCACCACCAGGTGCTCCTCCTCGTCCACCGCTGCCACCATATCCTCCAGCACCTGCACCACCTCCAGCACCACCAGCACCACCACCGTATCCACCACCTCCAGCACCACCGCCTGCACCTCCTCTACCACCACCACCAGCAGCTCCACCATATCCTCCAGCTCCTGCACCGCCTCCAGCACCACCATATGATCCGGCACCACCAGCGCCTCCGCCACCACCTCGACCGCCGCCGCCACCATATCCACCAGCTCCAGCACCACCTGCACCACCTTGAAATGAGACTATTATAGTGAACCACCTTCCAAGTCAAACAATTATGGCAGTAAACTTACCTGCACCTCCACTAAAGCCACCGCCGGGAAGTGGAGAGATGCCCTGAGAAGCCAGAGATTTGAGTATAGCCTCCGGAATAGGAGGAGGAGTGGGAAGAGCCGCACCCGACGGTACAAAACCATTCTCATCCGCTGTATATGAAATTTCTACCAGCTCACCCTCAGGATTTGTATAAGTGTAGGATCCCATTACCGAAGGAATTTCGTTCTCGGATCCCTTGTTCTTCACGGTGCCCTCCTCCTGCGCCTTGATTCCATTGCCCGTCTCATAACTGAAGCGATAGTTGCCATCGCCATCGTTTTCATTTACAAAGGATAGTATCGGTATGGGTGGTCCGCCGGCAGGTGGCGCTGGTGCGGATGGTGCACGTGGTGGTGCTGGTGCTCCACCAATCGGTCGACTTGGACCACCGCCACCCGAGAAACCGCCAAGTCCATTATTAATGCCACCCAAGCCATTGTTGCCACCACCATAACCTCCACCGCCACCAGGTCCTTGTAGTCCTGTGCCGGCACCACCGCCTGCACTTGCCGCATTCGCCGGTGGCGGCAAATATTTATTATCAAGTCGCGCTGCATGCGTCAACGTCAGCGTCAGCAGTGACGCCAGCAAAGCCTGCAAGAAAGTTAAGAGAAATATTCACACAAGTCTGCCAATACTAATTTATGCAACAACCGCAACAACACTCAGTGGTGCATGTCAAAGATTCAATGGGGCAACTAGCAAACAGCATTCATATTATATGCCATCGTGATGCACGTTTTACCCAGGTGCCATCCGATGCCCTACTAAAAACCTATGCACGCAACTGACTCTACATATGGCACAGGTATTGTTGAGTTCAAGAGTAGGTGGAGCTGCTTGCAACACATAAAAACACACAGGTCAGATGTCTGATAAAGATAATCAAACTAGAATTACTTGTTACTATGGTTTGTAATTTCAATTGAGTTCATTTTTTCCCAACATTATTAACCAACACGTTAAAAAGGGAGACAAATTAATATATTTATAAACTTTAAAATGTGAAAATGAAATATTTATCAATATTTATCAATTAACGTTTGCGTTGATTCTATTCAAATTATGGATTTGTTTGTTAGTTTTATTGTAAAAACAAATAATTATTAATTTCATTTAATTTTCGTTGTCAGATCCTATTCCAATTCTATCTTTGTGTAGCATGATTTTAACAACTTTATTTTTTCCTCGAGTGATAAACTCAACTGACAGCTAAGCTAACAAAATATTTTTAGTAGACTTGTTGTTAAATAATACAAATTTTACAACTACATATTAAGAATATTAAGATTCTAACCTTCCTGTCAGTATCATCAATATGTGGTTTTAAACTTTTTTATTATAGCCAATCATAATTACGACTGTTAATAACAATATTTTAATAAAAAACAATATTATTAGCCAAGGTCTTCATGTTAACTTACAACAAAGCAAAGACAAAGGTAAAAAATAACTTAAAAATTAATATTTTTTGTTGTGTATTAACTGGTTTTAATAAATTAATATACTTTTAAACTGCTGTAAAATTCAACAGCTGCCAAATTACAACTCATAAGCCGCTAAACATATAAACTTAAATATACATGATTTATTTTCCTTCCTTTCAAATACCCAAAACTTTGACTTTTAACAGCTTATATTTTTATGTTAATTTCCTTGAATAAGTTTTGAAACTGTACCGTTTAATGTCACGAAAGTGGCAACCCATAACCCATGTCTCTCCATCTATAGAGAGACACGCTTTATAGCACTACTAAGTACACACATATATTCTTCTGGTCTAAACATCATGAATCACAAAATCATGAATCGCTATAGCTAACTGACAGCTGGCATGCAAAACATGGCAGATGACAGCAGCAGCAAAAGCAGCAGGTAGCTAACTGACAGCTAAGATTATAGTCAGCCAGGCAATTCTGTTTTATGAATGAAATACTTAACGTATGAGTGAAAAAACAAAAACAAAAATACGTTAGGGAAAATATGAAAAACATTGCTTTTCATTTTTACAATGCGCTCACGTTTTGCATTGTTATTAATAGCGATTTTATTGCTGCTGCTTTTGCTGTTTGAGACGAGCTATTAAGCTATCGGCAGCAGCATCAACAAGAAAAACCTTAAGATGGTAGGCAGGGCAGGGCAGGGATTGGGAGGAGGAGATGTAGTTTATAGCCTGCCAACGAACTCTGATATTGTGGATGATGCAGTCTGCGATTCAGTTGCAGTTGCAACAACATTTCTGCCGCAGCGTGTGAACTATTGAAGATGCCTAGATGCCACCAACAGAAGGTTAAGTAAGCGTTTGTTTCGTTTGTTTAAGCCAATTGTGGCAAGTGGCAAGAAGCTAGCCAGTCAGCCAAGTGTCAAGTTGAAGTTTAAAACGTTTAGTTAATTGGCTATAAAGCATAACAGCTTTATAGACAGCCAAAATCAAACAACTTGGCTTCCACATAGAATCTTTTACCAGTTAACTCAAATATTTGACATTTAAATGGATAAAAACAATACTTTGAGTCATCCATTGGTTGCATGTTGCATGTGTGCCCAGTCTGGCTGGGATCGACCAGTTCGTGACCAAATTGTCGGCTGGATTAAGCGGCTGTTGTTTTTGCAATTCGAATCCTCTTAATGTTGTAATACTCTAATCAGTTGTTGTTGACTATAAATATAATTGATGCAATTTGCAATGGGCTGACAATTGGGTCGCCGCTGCATAAATCTTAACGATGTTGATCTTCTTTTTTTTCGGGGCAGATGGGTGGAGGCGTTCACGATGCCACAGTGCTGCTAGCTGCACAGCTTGCTCTTGGGCAACTTTGCGTGATATTTCATCAATGAACCGTCAGCAAACGCTTTTTTTTTTGCTTTTTGAGAAGTCTCTGATTCATTTTAATGGTGTTTTAATTTATGCGTTTTGCTTGAGTCTTTAGGCCATGTTGCTGCTGTTGCTGGTGTGCGACAGACAACATGTTGCAGCAACCTTTTTTTTTAGCTTTTGTGTTGCTGCGAGTTGCGTGCGTGGCAAAGAACGGATATAATGATTTGTATTTGGAGCCCAATTGTGCAACATTGAGTAGAAGAATATGAAAAAATGGCTTGTGAGAAATAAAGTCAAAACAAGCAATAACATTAATTTATGTGTGATATATATTACTTTTTTATGACTCATTTTAGACTCGTTTACAGTTAGAGCAGTATTAACATTTAATATATGTTGAACTGTACTCCTAAATAAATGTTTAAAAATACAAATTTTAATAAAAGGGATTAAATAGCAATTAGAAACGAAATGAATCATTTAAAATTGCTTAGATCAGGCTATTTAATTATAAATATTCAAAAAAATTCGTTAATTTAAAATACCTAAATTATGATGAGCCATTTTAAATCCCTAGTGATTCTTCCTACCAGAAATCAGTGCTATACAAATTAAAATAAAATTACGTATACGTCCCATACACTATTCGTTTTGTTTGATGTAAAATATTACAACACTATGACGATTTTAATCTTAATATTAACATATTCAAACTTTAAACATCCTTAACCTTTTAAAAACGGAACCATTTGGATTAATTTTAATTCTTAAAAGAAATGTTTCTTTATATTTAATGTTTGATATGTTTGTTTTTTTAAAGATCACGATAACCAGTGAATAATGTTATAGGAAAAAGTCTTTGAAAATTTTAGTTTAACATATTTTTTCAACTTACAACAAGTTCATTTTGTCTCTTTTATAACTCACCAATTTCAGCTGCATTATGGTCTGATGTCTTTTTCAAAAGAAACTGCGTAACAGTCTTTAAGGATTTAAAAGGAGATCGAGAGCACACACACGCTCTCTCTTTCTCTCTCGCACGCACACACACACTGGCACACAAATCACAAGAAATGTTGTTTCATTTATAAGGTGGATATCCTTTTTTTTCGTTGTTAGCGGCTTTCAGTTGAGAGAGTTGTGGCCTCGTCTATTGTCACGGAACTTGTGTGCCGTTTGGAGCGCAGGTTCTCCAGCTTATATACAAATGCATTACACAGCCAGAGATCGCTTGGCGCCAAATGCAATCGAATGGAATGGAATGAACGAAAATGCAGCGCAAGCGGAGACTAAGATTGAGCGGAGCTAGAGCGGCTGCAGTTGCCGCTGCTGAGATTTTGATACTTTATGGCATTTATTGCCAAGCTACTGTAGATAAAATTGCATTTTTTCTGGCATAATCTTACTTCAATCGGTGCAATCCAACCGAAACTTACGTTAAAGTTAGCCTACCAGCAAAGTTTAGAAAACTGAAAAGTATAAAATGTCGCTATTCAATTTTGACTGATATTAAGTTATAATATTTTTGTTCATTAAGCACAAATCATATTAAGGTTTTAAAACAAAACTCTTAATATAAAATTGATCTTTTCATCTTATCCAATACACCAACCTTATAGTAAATAACCTCTTGTAACTGTTGTGATTAACAGCAATGTTAATCTTAACAGATTGTGTCAATGTTACCTAACACCAGTAATTTAATTTTAACGTTTCTATTTAAAGTTTAAGTTTGTTATTCAAATATTTTTGAGAACTACTTTTTGCTATTAAAACTGTTTCAATTATCCATAGTGCAAACTGTGCAGCTGTGTGAGTGTTTTGTGCTGCAGCTGGCAAAAACAATTGCATGCCAAAAGGGAGACAGACACGACAGCATCGTCGCCGTCGTTGTCGTCGTCATCGTTTGTCTCTGGCTGTGTGTGTTGGCCATTGTGATGGCGTTTGCTCAATGCAGCTTTTGCCAGCTAAACAAACGCTCTCTGCTTATGCCGCTTTTCCCTCAAGCACCCCTTTTATACTCCCCCATTCTACGTTCTCTGGCGCATCTTTGAAATTAACAAGTTGCAAACTGGCAGTTGCCAAGCTTCCAATTGCCCAGTTGGCAGTTGTTAAGTTTTTGCGCTCGTAAATTGAAATCCAATCGAAGCTGAACGATGACTGCTGAACACTACTACTCCAAGTTCTCAACTCAACTCTCATCCCATCGATTGCAAGTTTTGCCCAATAACAACAATAGCAGAAAAAATATTTGAATGCGCGATTGCAATTGCCGGCAAGCCAAAGCATTTTAACAACTTTACAGCTTCATTATGAAACGGATGTCAATAAATCTACAACTGGCCATTTTGTAGTGAGTTTTTTCACACCAAAGCTATTAAAAAACAGACGAAAAAATTCACCTCGATTGACCAATTAGAGTACTGGCCATAGTTTGACCTTTTGCTTAACTGTTTCCGTCTTTGTGGCAATGGTCATAAATACCATTAATATCGACAGCAACACCCAAAAAATAGCCTGCAGCCAATATCAACAAAATTGCAAAAATTGACCCCAACAACAACAAGCTTGAACATTAGAAAAGGGCAGCTGCTTGTGGTTTTTGCCAAGTTTTCTAGCAAACTATTTTTGTCATTTAGTTTTTCTATGGCCAAGTGCAACAACAACAACAAGCACCATCATACAACAACAATAGTCACATACATACATTATTTTTGTATTTCTGTACCTAACCGTAACCAACATAGGGAATGCCTATTGACATTTGAAGAATTGTTATTTAAGTTGTTTTATTTTTATTTTTTTTTGCTGTGATTTAGAAAGGCAGCAGCAACGAATGAAGACGAGCATTCGCAGCATCTTGTCAACAGTTTTTTGTTTTTTTTTTTTGTGCTGCAACTTCTTTGTCATATGAAAACATGGCATGCCACGTAAACTATGTGGGAGGGAGGTGGGGCTTAAAAATGAACCTTCTATAAAAAAAAAAATAATTTAATATTTTCTGTTAAAAACAAAAACAACTGACACGACAATTTTTTTTAATAAAAAAAATACATACACGTCAATATATTTTTTCTTCTAATTGATAGCTCAAAATAATACTTTTTTGTGTAATATACAAAGAATAATTAATAAAATTTCTATTTAGAATAACTTTGCTTCTTTTCATGAGTAATCATCTAAATTTATTTTTCTTTGTATCCCTTTCTCTCTCATCTATTCTTTTTCACTTTCTTTTTGCATCTCATTGTCTCTTTTTTTTCAATCTCTTCTATTAATTTCTTCTACAGGGCATCTAACATTCGTGAGTACCCTCTAGTCGCTTCGTTTGACAAGTTCTGTGCTCATTTACGCCCAGATGCAATGCATTTGTCCAATTTGTTTGTTCTGCCTGCAATTTCAATTATGAAGTCATCAAACTGTGAGATAGACACAAGAGCAGCAACAAAAAGCAAAAAAATAAACTATTCTTATGCTGCTTGTGGCCAACAGATGTCTTGGCAAACGGGCTAGCTTGGCTCAGAAGGTCAGCCAAGTGGCAAAAGGAATGTTGCACCCAGCAACACGCAGTTGCAGACAATGAAACAGTGCGTATACGTGATATGAAGCTGACTGTCTGGCTAGCCGCGCGGATATTAATCATACGCCTGGTTGTCTGTGGCCTTGCCAAATTAACACACATTAGCACATAAATGAGCTGCACTCAAGCAAAATGCTTACTGATCTATCGGATTTCAATCAGCAATATAATTAATGCTTGCGGACCCTTATTAACCCATGACTCAACATCAACAACTCTGATGCAATATGTCGAAATGTTAGTGTGTGATGATGATGATGATGCTGATGATGAGGAGGTGTTCTGAGGGTAAAGTGTTTGGCGCATGCTGCGTTTTGGCTTGTATAGTTGTTGGTTTTTCCGTTA
Source organism: Scaptomyza flava (assembly GCA_030179655.1). Taxonomy (NCBI): domain Eukaryota; kingdom Metazoa; phylum Arthropoda; class Insecta; order Diptera; family Drosophilidae; genus Scaptomyza; species Scaptomyza flava. Next base: position 78,881,014 of record JARNME010000404.1, on the reverse strand, counting down.
GCTGAATACAAAGTTCCTGTTTGAGAATTGATTATTTTTAGCGCAATTGTTTTATGGCTTACAGATCTAACTGGCAGCTGTTAAATATGATCTTGATGTAAACATAAAAACGTTGGGACGGTAAAACTTATTTTAAAATCAATGAACTTTTTCTCCCGAAAAACGAACCATTTCATTTTTAAATCTTTACAGCCACCTGATATCTTTTAAAACTGTATATCTACATATATGTTAATTCCACAAACACCGTTTAGAAGCTATTACAGTTTGAGATTCACTTTATTAAGTGAGTTATCTGATGAAGATAATAAACATGTTCACCGATTGTTGCCACGCCCACTTTTCTGCTTCAAAATCAGCAAAATTTACTCGCTAATTTTTTCATTGTGTTTATTTAAGATTATTTTGCATTTTAATAGGAAAATTGTGTAGAAATGTTTTTGAGAAACTGTGCTGTTTATTCGCCCGTCATCATTTCCATGAATTCTGTAAGTGAAAGAATTTAAAAGTAGATCATTACAAACTAGTACAAACAAATATGTATTCAGCTATAGCTGAGATATATACAATTACATCCATAAAGCAACAGATACAGATACACACAAAACAACAAAGGCAGCCGAAAATAACTATAGAATACAAGGGCAGACAAGCCGTTTTTTATGTGAAAGTTGAAAAAAAAGTGGGCATTTAGCGTGATTTAGTGTCTGGAGGAGCAAGAAAAGGTGGAACAAAGAATTGATGCCACCATGGCCGTCAATTGTATTTGGCTTGGAGCCAACTTGTGACATTTGTTTATTGGTCGAGTGCTTACCATCAAAGTCCACGGTGCCAGAGCCATCGGAATCGATTTCCTCGATCATAATGTCTAGTTCCTCATTGGTCAACTGATCGTCCAGTTCACGCAGAATCTCACGCAGGCAGGATGTGGGAATGTAGCCATTGCCCTGTTTGTCATACAAACGGAAAGCCTCACGCAATTCCTTCTGCATGGCTTCATCATCCTCTTCCACAATGAATTTGGCAGCCAGCTGCACAAATTCCTCGAATTCCAGGCGACCAGATTCTAAGTGAGACATAGGAATTTTGAGGAATTTTAGCTGGAATGCTAATGGAGTGTATGGCAAGAACTTACTGTCCTCATCGACCTCATTGATCAGCTCTTCCAAGATCTTCTTGTCGAAGGGCTGACCCATAAGGCGCAGAATATCGGCCACCATTTCGGTGGGTATGCTGCCAGTCTTTTGGTGATCAAAACTGTTGAATGCCTTCTGGAGCACTGCAATTTGCTCGGGAGTCAGATCCTCATCCTGTAAAGCAAACACTTTTCATATCAAGGCTTCCCAAATTATCTTTGATTAACTCACGATGTTTTCCATTTTTGAGTTTTTTTTTTTGACTTTTCTTTGTTCTTCACCCGAAAGATCACCGCTAACGACTGTTCGCCCAACTGAATTAGTTTTTCATTTGTTCTTAGCACACACGCGTACACTCACACACACACACACACACTCGGACAAACTCTCACACACACACACGTTCACGTCACTGAACGCTGCATTCCAAAAGTAACAATCTAATTTATGGTTTTCAATAGCATTTCAAAACTAAAAGCAACAAAACAACTACAACAATACACACACACGTACACACACGTTCGCCAAAATTCACACACAAAAGATTGAAAATTTTTGAAATTTTAGAAAAACACTGTAAAAGCATTGAGCATTAGGACGTATTTACTTTGCTGCTGGCCAACTAAGAGTAATAAAAATTTTTTGTAGTGGTTTGCTAAGCTACACTGGGATAAACAAAAATCCTGCAGTATTTTTATGAACACTTTTAAAGCTGATAGAACCCATAAATGCAATTCAAAACATATTCAAAGTGCCTAAAAATTATGTGTACTAAGTTTTAACATTTCATAAAGTAAAATAAACTTTTTATAATAATGAAATACGTCTATTTAATTTTTTTAAGTGTATATTTGAGCGCCACTTTACATGAATTGAATTGCAATCACAGAATCAATCACGGTGGCATTTCGGCACACACCAAACACAAATTTGTAAGCTTTATATTTTCATCAGGTAATCAAAAAACCAAACGTATTAATTATTTGGTCAAAAACACGTATTTGAAAATATCCCAGCAAACCTCCCACTCAAAAAATGTTTTTAGGCGGCGCTAAAAATTTTATAAAAGATTCGAAATTTTGCACCTCGTCGCTTCTAAATTTATATTTAAATTTTTAAACGGCAGTAAGTTTTAATTGCATTTGTATTAGTTTTATGGAAAGCTTCTTAATTGATTTATAGCTGCCATTAAAATGTATAATATGTTTCCTGTGGTATTGAAATTAAAAAAAAAATCACACTTAAAATGCTAATTGGACAAATGATATGTCTATTTATATACTATATTCGTTTTACAAAACAGTAAAATGTTTATGAATTATGAATTATGAATGATTGCAGCCAGAGAGGCGTAAGAAGAGCTGAAAACAAATTTTGACGTCATTTGGACAAATTGATTTTTGTTTTATTTCGCGTAGCTAACATATTGCACTAATTAACTCATCCTGCTACAAAATTTGTTATAGCCAACAGCAGTGCAATGATTAATGACTTAATCTAAACCTTCTATAATGCTTTTTTGGTTAGCTTTACAAAAATCAAACCGCAACAGACTTATATGTCAGTTACCTGTCAACAGTTTATCCTTTTTCAAAAGACTAAAAATAGGATACATTTTTTATCGATTACTTAAGATATTATTGACACCTAAAGAGATTATAGCGTACTAAAGCTTTGTTCACGCATTTCATATGTGAGAAAATTCCTCTTAGTATTCAAATGGTCAGTGCTCAGTCGCTCGCATTATGATGGACAGCGTCGACATCTGCGCTGGCATGTTGACGTTTTGGCAACTTGGCATCTGAGCATTGCGCAGCTTGACGGTGGAAATTAGTTTTAGCTTACACTCTGTCAATATTTTTATGTTGAGTTTTTGATACGATTAGCTGCTAAGCCAGAACAAGTCGTCTGCAGTCGTTGCAACAGACTTTCAATGCTGTTTGTTGTTTTGACATTTGACGACGGCGAACTTCAGCCGCAAGATGATATTACCTTGATCATCGTTAAGATCACTTTTACAGCTATGAGCCGATGAGCAGACTTTGCTCTTTCTTGGTAATTGATGTTGGCAAATGCACGGCATTCACTTTGTCAGTCAGTCAGTGCCCGCAAAACAAATTGCCAGTCGTTATAATTGCGGTGGCAAATGCTAAACGATCTATCTATCTGCATCAACCACAACACTTATCATTCTCAAGGGCCATCATACCAACATTCGAGCGCGCTGAGATCAATAGTTATAAATGAAACTAATTTAGGAATATGAATATAAAAAGGAATGTATGCAAATTCGAGCGGGTTAATGTTTATTGATCTAAATAAAATTTATGTTGCATACTCTTATGCTGAAGAATAAAAGACAAGTTTTCAGCTTCCTCTCTCTTATTTGTTAAACTTGTATTGCAAAAACAATGTACATTTACAAAAAAAAAAAATGTTAAAGAAATTATATAAAATCAACATTATTAAGCATCTTCCTAAAACTAGAAAATATGGTCAAAGACAGTAAGTTAATGCGAATGCAAATACGAATCGAAATTAAAAGTGTGACATCATTAACAGCAAAAGTGACAAATCGATAGCTGATTAAGTTCACGACCGCTGCTTGTCACTAAAATTTGATATAACAATACTGGTAATTAATAGATGGAATATATATATATTGAATACTCATTTGCATTGCGGCTCATGAATTTGTGAGACAAACTTGTTTTCTGACTTCAGTACGATGCCGCAAACAAAACGGAAACAATGATATACAAACATAAACACTTGCAGATAATAAACTACCATAACACATCATAGCTATGAACGGTCACTGATCATCCATTACTTTTCTATATTAAAAAAGGTTTAATTTCTAATGATAATGATACACAATTTCCAAATAGTTGTAATTTTATGGGGGTTTTTTTTTTTTCTTATCAACCGATTAAACACATAACAATCAGTTCCAATTTGAAAACTAATTCCAAAACAAATAAAAAACTTGCATCTTTTTTTTATAAAATTCTTATTCTTTTATTGTTAACAACACGTTATTTAGTGCTCCTCCTGATGTGGGTGAGCGTTAATGTAATCAATAGCCTTTAGGATGTAACTAGGGATTGGGTGTGGGGTTGGCAGAGGGGGGTTTGCAGAAAGAATTTGAACGCCGTTTTCATTGGCAACATATTGAATGCCAACGTTTTCGCCCTCAGGAGAAGTCCAGCCGTAGTCGCCCTTAACAACCCAATTTTCACCCTCGAGACTACCGGATTGTTCGGCCTTCGCGCTGTTGTCCAACTCATAGAGGTAGTGGAAATTTTCAACGTTCACCTCGGCTTCGTTTTTTAAGATATTGGCATTTTCGTTGGCATAGGCCAAAGCCAACAGGCAGGAGAAGGCAATCTAAGATGGATGAGAACATTAGTTATTTGTGTGATATGTTGTGTTTGTTATTCAGGATCACTAACAAGGAACTTCATGGTGTTTTCTGAATGACTTTGAAAGACTCACTGATAGCCAATGTTTGTGGCTTCTTACCTTTTATACAGTTTGCTCCGATGCGTTTGGAATGTTTGATTATTATAAAATATGTTAATATCTTATTATTTTCAGTACAACTGAATTTTTAAATAATTTTTTTATTTTCTGTCTAGTCTCTGTTGTACCACGCATATCGCTTTATCTATTCGATACTAGTTTGGTTTATAAACATAACAAGTTCGCGTTAGTAGTATAACAAGCGGAAACTCATATATATGACAGATATTATCTGCCAACTAAAAAATATTCATAGCCGTTATTATCTCATTATCATTATTTTAACGTTTTATTTCAATTTTAACTGTTTGGTTAATCAAACTTTGTCGGAACGTTTGTTAAAGTGAAGCTGATAATAATATGCACATGTTTTTAATAATAATATTTTTTTCAATCTATAACATGAATATACAAACTGAACTCCTTTGCTTTATGACACTCAAATTGCTTTTCGGAAAAGAATTTTCCTGCAATGCAACATCATGTTTATGTCTTGCCATTATATTATCATGACTGAATGAAAATTTCTTCCGTAGTGTATCGGCACTGTCGTATCAATTAAATATCATTTGGATTGAATTTTATTAAACATCAAATATTCGCATTGGATTTTGGCGGTGTCTCAAGTGATTAACAGGTTTTTGATTCGTGCACCATATATAACTGTGAGAATTTTTGTATTTTCCTTTTGGCAAAAGTTTTAAATCTGCATACGTCAGTATTATGTTTATTTAATGTGCCATTTAACGGCCATTAATTTAAAGTTTTTGAAAACGCTGCCCTTGAATAATAATCATTGCTCATTGATTTAAAATACATAAATTAAGAACGTCCTTGACTTTTATACCAAATGAAGATTTTAAAGTTAGCTACTTATTGAACAAATGTCTTATTCACCAAGTTTGATTAAATTTACATATATGCTTATTGATTCTAACAACATATTCTAAAAAAAAATTCAGTGCTATCTGATCTTTAACAAACAACAAGGCTTTGTTGAATTGGCAGAAGAATATAAAAATTGTTTTTGAACTTTAAATTGCATAGATAAGCTCCTAATGCAGTTGTTCTAAAAACTAGTTAAGAGCTTAATTAAAAAGATTGGTGGATATATAAGTTTTAAGAAATATTTTAAGTCTTAATATATTTGACGTTAATTTAAACGTATCTATGTGTACACAAGAAAGCAAATAACAACTTTATTTTTGTTAGACATTTCCGCTCATTAGTTTTTGGACTGCTCTGCCAAATTTCCTAGAATAGAATATTGCATTTTATGGGCAGATAAAAATTGGTTGTTTTAAAACATACTTGGAGGTCAATTGTTCGCCCGGAATATAGAATGGATTACAAACAGCGTCCGTATAGAGCATGTGCAAGTTTCTAAATATCTGTAACAAGATGAAAATAGTAAGAAAGTTCTTGTACATTCTATACATTTTTTAACACATACCACACGCACTTCGTTTTCTCGCAAAGCAACGTTGCTTGAATCGATGACGACAATGAATTTAACTCTAGAGTTTGTAACAAAGCCGTAGCTAAATTTAGAGAGAGAGCTTATTAATGGTAAGGAGAACAAAATGCTAGCTAGGATTGGTTTACATTTTGTGATTCTCTGTAGAGAATAGCAGACCTAGATAGAGTTCCTTAGACTCGGGAGCACCTTTGCCAATCAGACACTTTTCCTCCACAACATCGAGTGCCGCATGAACATGATATTGCAGATCCAATTCCTTCTCCAAGTCAGACGTAGTCAGGTATAAAGGTGCATTCTAAAAAATGTTTAGCAGAGTTTAAATATTTGATATAAGTAAATTAAATAAAACTCACGTCTTTGCCAATAACAGCAATGCAGAATGCCATTGTATTTCCGAATGTAGTTATTATTGTTTATATGCAATTGGCATACCAGCTGTTCGCTTACAAGGCTGCCAACTCGTTTGTATCAAGAGTTGTGTGAATGGCCAAGTAGTCGAAAACTGTGAATCACAAACTAAGAACAAGATGTATAAGACACTTGTACGCTTTTTCGCGACATTTTAAAGTAAACAAACTATATTTTTATAAGTTTACGCTATGTCCAACCTGGTTAAAAATAATCTGGGAAGTACCCGCAGCAATTACAGTTGGCACGATCACCCAACAGGAAAGCCGCTGGTAGAGGAAGCGGTCTACGTGCTGTTTGTCAACACAACAAATCGCACAATAGATTTGTACTGGACTCGCGAAAAAAATAGAGAAAATATTCGTTATACATTAAAGCCAAAGGACAAAGTGCCCATAAATACATATAACACACACATTTGGTTTTTTCGCGACTATTACACAGGCGAACGTATGCATGTGCGTTCAAAGCGATTGTTTTACCCTGTGCGCATACGCATACCCAGAGATCCAGATAACCCGGATGATTTAAGAGATGTACGGAGCCAAATACTGATACACTTTCCATTGCGCACGCTCAAGGAGAACTGCTTGTGCTTGATTGCAAAATGGCTGAGCCGTACGTGCGACAGGCCAAAGCAATATGTGAGAAGCTACATGATACCAGCAACACTGAAGGATCAGTTGCTTGATCAGCTGAGAACCATGGAGGTCTACATGCAGGAGGTAGATTACAGGTCACAGCGTATAGAGGGCCGAAATTAAGTAAATTTGTTGTTTCCACAATTGTAACCATCATGATATATTAAGTTTATCCTTTACTTTCTAAGGCGGGAAAGAAAAGCCAAGGTTGATTTCCAAATAATTTAATAAGATTTTGATTGATTTTTGTAGGTTTAATTTTTTTTATCTTATTTACAAATTGGCTTGCATATATGCGTTTATATATGTTTTCTACACTTGCATTGTTTTTCCTTTTCTTGTAATTTATCATATAACAGAAATACTTAGAATTAAAAATATATTTATGTATATATGCGTATATGAATCTAAGTAAACAACTGAATAACGCTGACAAATTACATGCATACATACAAATTACATGCATACATATATATTTATGAGACGATCTCTAAACTGCTTATAGACGGTGTGTAGCTATTTTGTTTTTTGTATGTATGTGTGTATCTTTATGTAAATGGTATGTGTATACATATGTGTGTGATTACAGTAATATGCTGCAAACCTCAATATAGTATCTAAATGTTAAACTCTCTTTATTCCTAAACAAAAAACAATGCGCTAGCATTAGTATTAGGTGTTTTAACAAATAAAGTTGATACAGTTATCGCTTGGAAATCGGAATTTTGAATTTTCAAAGTGTTCTTAACTTTTCTTATTGTGTACATTATCTTTTGTATTCAAAAATTGTATGCATTTGGTCAATAGAAATCTTCATGTAAAAAAATTTTATTTTACAAAGAACCACTAGAATATCCGATGTGTTTACTTTTTCGAACGAATACAGTATTTTTTAAAAAAACAAAAGCAAACTGAACATACAGGTATACTCTAACATACATACAAACAAATGATTAGTTTTAAGACCATTTTTCGATAACACAAAATCACATGCGTCCGTGGAAAAAGCAACGCCATTAGGTAAAGCACAATTTTCTGGTAGCTGATCGACCGCACGCGCTCAATACTTGCGAGTAACGCGCTCCAAGCTATCACCGATTGAACCTAGATTGGGTGGATAAATACAACTAACAATTAGACTACAAATTAATTAGCATTTGTATGATAAGTCTCTCAGTGTGTTGTGTGTGTGTGTATGTAGATTGTGTTTTGACAAGTTGTATTATTTACCATCGAAATTAAAGTTCTGCTTTGTTTTATATTGAAATGTTAGATCAGTCGATTGCTTCCATATAAAATGTCGCACTGTACGCAGATCCATATTGGGATCAACGACCTAGAGATGAACAAACATTAGTTTATAATACTCTAGAGAATAGTTGAGTTCAAATTTACCACATCATTGCACCATAGCTCGATGCGCTCCTCCGCTGGAAGCTGAGATCCTTCTGAGTTGGCATCGCTTTGACTGTTTTGTAATGAGTTGTTTGCATTGCCACCACTGGGAGTTGTTTCTGCATTGAGCACCTTTTCCAGCACATGCTCGCACACTTTGCGGCACTGTATAAACTCGTTGGCCACCAAACGATCCTAGCAAGCAACTCAAATTTATTTCTAATTACATTTACTTAGACACTGTGTCTCGTTTACCTTTTTGGTGCGCTCAGGTTTGGTCATTTGGGGATGTGGTTGCAGGAAGAACGGTATTTTTAGGAATTTGGGTATATTCCTTTCAATCACAACATCTGTCACCCATTGCGGCGCCGTCTCATGCAGCAGCGTACTCTCACTGTCACCAGCTGCATCACGCACCAGCAGTCGACACACTGTGCGACCTCCCACCTCACTGTGGAGAGATTCAAATATTCAATTAAATGCATTACATAGGAAGGTCTTTTGTTTAACACTCACCTAAATATGACTGGAGTATGTTTGGGTACCTGGAAGTAACCGTTTCCGCGCACATCTGGCTCCATTTCATTCGGCGGTATACTGTGTGGCGGCGTCCAATACTCGAGCAGTGCCTCCAACAAAAGTTTACCATAATTAATCTGCAACAGATAGATATTTTAAAATCATGGACAAGAAAGCATTGATAATGTATATATTTACACCTACCTTGATCTCCGTTGTCGGATCATCACATTCGGGAAGGCCCGCTTCTATGGATACCCAAGCCGAGAAGCAATCTACCTCCTCTTGACCCAAAACAATCGTTGGCATCTGCAAACAAAAATAAACTTGATTAATTAACTGTACAAATAAATCTTACACATTTTAAACATACGCCAGTTTTAAGATCTACCGTAAACCAGTTTGGAATGTAGACTTGTTTATTGCGCTTTTTAACTTCCTCTTCATAATCAATGGGGCCGAGTTCTTCCTTTTTGACCACACGCAGCACGTCGTAGACGACAACCTGGTCCTGGGAATCCTTTGTTATGATATAACGCTTATCATTCAGCACAGTGCACTCCTTAATGGCCGCTCCACCTTTAATACAGGCCATTTCCGTACCGCCTTGGGTCCACTGAGCGTCCATGCCACCAGTGCTGAGGGTGCATCTGTCATACATGGGCAGCTTCCAGCAACGTATGTCCGAGTTCCAGGTGGTTGCCCAAACGCCGGTCTTGTCAACATTGTAGCCCAGACTGAGCACTGGCGCCTTCTCCTCGCAAACAAGCATCTTGTTACTCGGATTTCGCATTTCCGTAACTATTATATTTCGATCCCTGCTGCCCGAAATTATATATTGGAAATTCTCACTCATTAGCAGCGACCACACGCCCTCCTTGTGAACGTGTATCGTCTGTATGCAACGCTGCTGGCCCAGATTCCACACCTTAATGGTGCCATCTGAACTGCCGGAGACCACCTGATTTCCGTCGGGCGAAACAACCAGGCAGCGCACGTTCTCAGTGTGCCCTCGGAGTTTCATGCTGCGCATGCAAGTGCGTGGATCCCATATGCGTAATATGTTTTCAGTGGAGCCGCTCACAATGACGGTGCCGGAGGGATTCATGGCCAGGCTGTAGATCGAGTCCTTCGAGCCTGTGAGACTAGAGGTTGTAACGGTGTTGTTGCTGGCAGTTAAAGCGGTTAGCGTATTCACATCCCATAAAAATATTGCTTTATCCAGGCCAGCACTGGCCACCTGTTCCCGATCCTTGGCATATGCCAGCGCCTGCACATAGTCCCGATGTGTGCGCAATGTGGACATGCAGAAACCCTTATGTGCGTTCCACACTTTCACAGTGGTATCACAGCTGGCGCTGATCACTGTTAAATAAAGGAAAACACATTAGGCAACAGTTATTTCTTATTCTCATTCTAGAGATGGGGCCACATGTTATAATTTCAATAAAATCCCTTGCAACAGAATGTACTTACAATTTCTGCCATTACAGCAGAGCACTATGTCGTTGACCCAATCGTTGTGATGCTCCATCGATTGTATGTATTTATCGGTGGAATCCGTGCGCGTATTCCACACTCGTATAATAGCGTCACGACCCGCCGAATACAACTTGCCATTGTTAGGATCCAATTGCAGTGCGTTCACGCCATTCCGATGCTGTTTCTCTTCCGCGTCTCGTATCACAAAGGAAACCTGCAAGTGCAGTGAACAAACCCAAACTTTAAACTCATCAAAAGTTTTAATTAAATTATCGGATCTAGTTCAGGGTGATTCTCTGTGCTTAATTGCCAAGGAGCAGAATTGTGACATACCCGGTGTTTCTTATTGGTGTATCCGAATTAACTCACCTGCATTTTTTTTCGTGCCTGGCAAGTTTTGTGCGTCAACATGTCTCACACGGTCCAAGCTGGAGCTGTCGTTGTTTTGTGTATTTTGTGGTTTCTTCACGAGGTGGATGTGTTCTGCTACACATTAATTACGCGCATTAATAAATTTATTATCCTAGTTGCAAAAAATTTACACTTTATATGCTTTTCGGCCAATGTACGATACTTTGTCTAAGCGATAAAGTGGTATCGAATCTTTTAATGTTTTTCAACTATGTGGCAGCGCATTGACTTTAATTGACACATTTAAATTATCTGTGTATAAAAGTAAAAAAATAAAGAACAAATTTAATACCAACTATTAAATTTACATTTTTTTTATAAATAAATGTTTTCAAGAGATTTACATTTAAGATGGCTCCCGCTTTTACTACAGCTGTCTGCAAAACATTGCCACTATGTCGCTAAAGCCGGTTTTAGGTGGTTACATCTAGTGTTATTTATGACACTTGAGTTATATCTGGCTTAATGTCAGATAAAAATTAAGTATAGACAAGAATTCAGGCAAAAAAGTTTTTGTTGATTACAAAGAACTTATATGCAAAGCCTAGAAGGAAACCGGCATTGTTTTTAATTACGACACTTAACAACACTGTTTTTTACATAACTAGAAAGAGTAGCACTTTTTGCATTTTTTGTAATCAAAACTTACAAACAATGGCCAATACAGTAAATAAAAAAGCGTGTACCATTTGCGAGAAAGTTGGCCTAAAGCCCTTCACCAAAGACAATGTTTTCAACTATTACATACCATTGCACGGACTCGTTAGCTATGGAGCACTCAGCGTCAATGTTATGAATCCCCAGATTGTGCCGAAACTGTTACCCAAAAAGGATCTGACAAATGTGTTTCTTATTTCCGCTGTGGTTGGTAGCGCCTTCTACATTTATGGCCGTCCACATTTAAAGGACATTAAAAACGACAAACGCGGATTGTATGCACTGCTTGGAGCAACACTCTTCAGCATGGGATCCGTTCTAGCCTGGGCTTTGATCAAATCTGCATTGCCAAAGGACAATTCGTTGGTTGCCACATTGGCCGGTTTGGGCACAGGGGCCGCAATTGTTAAGATTGGCACGGACTACATTCACGATCTGGACAAGCTGAAGAAGAACTGAGCCAGCAATGATACCGGTAATGGTAATGGCGATTTATGTTGTGTATTAGTCTTTGTAAACATAACACGCTGATAGTTCACAACATGCAACACAATATACATATGCGTAAACAACTTAAATAAAAAATTATTTAGTGAAAACAATTGAAATGTAGTACTTCTTTGGATCGTTTGAAAGCGTACCAAGGAATTCGGTAGACAAACAGAGAATATTACAATTTTCTTTTTATTTTAAAATTAAATTTACCTTTAATTGCCATCTCTTAACTGCTAATAATGCTTAACAATTGAATTGTTTTATATGTAAGTTTGTGTATGTTGTTTTTTTTTTTACGTGTAGCGGCGAACTCGTTTATTGTGTATATTATTCCGATTTTTATAAAGAATTTGTTTCTTAAGCGCCAATCACTTATTTACAAACTTGATCTGGTTAAAAACGTTCTACAAATTGCCTTAGCGACATTAAATTGACGACTACTTTTATTGATAATCATTTTGTTTTTTGTATTGCAAAAACATACAAATTTCATTGTAAACTTAATCTTAAATATGCATACATACTTTACAAACATACATACAGTGATCATCAGTGGCTTAACTAAATACATACGTTCTAATCAATAAATGTATATGAAAAAAAAATCATTTAAACATCACTGTATATAATATAATTTACGATTGTTTTCAACGTAAACAATTATCGCGCCGAAAATTCGAAACATCTAAATTATGAATACATATTGCATTTACAAAACACAAGGGTGCGGTCTTAGAAACAAATATAAGCATGAATGGAAGATGCGAAGCGATTTCGACTATTGCATTATTGTGGTCTTGCATTGTTAACAGACACAACACTAAACGCTTTTCATATACGATAATACAACGATTACCAATTGCATTCAAACTGCCGGATTCGTCCGTCATATTTGATTTATAATTGTTGCTCCCACTGCTCTCACTGTTTACATCTCTCTACGGCAATTTTAATTGCACCCCTAGCACTTCGCGCAGTTCGCGCAACTCCTGTGGTCCCTGCATAAGGCGCTTAACGCCGCGGGGCAGACCGCGGCATGATGCTAGATTAATTGAGCTCATGTGCACACAATGCGTGAGTATTTCCTTGACTGCCTCTTCCGAAACTGATGATCCGCACAAATTCAAGTGTCTATGTAATGCAGAATTGGTTATTGCAGTTTTCCCATTTAAAATGTAACGCATAATTTAAATACTTACGCCAATGGGCTTTCGCTGCCCTTCTCGGCAAGTGCACGTAAAGCATTATCAATAGGATGCTGGACATTTGCCCAGGCCAAGTCCAGTTCAATAAGACTATGCGCCCACTTTGATGCAATGAGTTCCAGACCCGATCTATTTAAAAAACAATAATTGATACCAAATCTCTTTTTTTTTGTAATTGCAACTCACCCCATATCACGGGTGACCGAGCAACCCGAGAGGAATAAATGCTTAATATCCCATGCTGGCAACCTAATAAGACTCTCGTGCGTCAAACGTGTGCAGTTGCGAACATCCAATAGCTTTAGTTTGGAGCTGCTCTTTAATATGCGCTGCAAATGATCATCGCCAATGATGCGAGATTCATCAGTCAAAGCGGCCACGGATAGCTCCTCGAGATTGGGAAAGCCGGGTGAGTCCATCTAAAGAAATAAATCCAGGTCTACATAAAGGTTGGAAATTTCATTATTATACATACAATCTCCTGCATACTGGCCGTGCTTGGTGTAACGTGGGAGTTTGTTACACGCAGCACTTTAAGCTTTTGGCATCCATGCTGCAGCTTTTCAATATGTAGCACACCGTGCGATGTAGCCTGTGTGGTCACGTTTGAGAGATCAAAGAGCGTCAAATTTGGACAGTGCGCCTGTGAAATACAATTTTAAAGTTTTGAACTATAAATGTACAATGTACAGTAAAATAAACGCACCGCAAGTACGCTGACAATATTGGGTATTCCCGCCAGCCGATTGTGTGCCAAGTAGAGATGGGTCAAGCGGCTGCCCATTGTCTGCAGTGCATTGCAAAGAGAGTTAACACCCACGGCGCTCTTGCTGGCATTCATTTCAACCTTTAAAATCAAAAAGCATTAGTTTTAAGAGAAATAGTTTTTGTAAGCTCCTTACATTGATGGAGCTCAAATCCAAACGCTGTAGTTTTTTCATATTGTCAACCAGAAATGTTAAATGATCGGAAGTGAAGTTTTTCCAACCAGCTAAAGTAATGCCCGTAAGATTCGGACAGCCATTCGACAGTTTTGTTAGAAAACAATTAATGTCTGATATCTTCCAATTTGCTGCAAGTTAAAAAGTTTATAATAATCGAATTCAAACCATTGTCCCAGTTACTTACAAACATTTAATTCGGTGCAATAGCTGCAGCGATTATCTACAAGCCACTTTAGTTTGAGCTCCGTGCGATGCTTTTCCTTGACAAATGTTGTCAAATCCATTGTACGCCACAGCGTTGGCCTCAAGGAAACCTGTCGCCACAAAGAGCACACGCGTCCCAAAGTAAATAATGTTGGCAGACAGCCCTCTCTTTCGATAATATGTTCATAAATCTGCAAAGTTTAAGAAATTATTAAAGTACACTGAAGACTATTTGGGTTTCAGTTCTTGGCTTACACGAAAAAGCACATCTTCAGGTAACTTTTCGGCCCACACACTCTGCTCGACCGGCGCTTTATTATCCTCTGCCTGAGCAGCAGCGCTCGTTGATGTCTTCTTCTGACGTTCGCCATTGTTGCAACTCCCTCTACTCCCTTTCTTTCTGCGTGGCTCGTACTCATCGCGTTCCTGTATCTTCGGTTTGCGAACGCGCTTGCGGACTGGTTTTGACGCAGCTGGTGCTCTCAGAGTAGGCGGCGCGGGTGCAGCGGCTACCGTTGCGCCAACAGCTAAGTCTGCTGCTGCAGTTACTGCATCGGACTTTTTGATGCATAACTTAATGCCCGTTTTATTGTTACTGATTTCACTCTCGTACATGGGCAAGACTTTTGATTTACGCGCACGCGAAGCTCGCGGCGATGTGGAGACCGTTTTGTTTAGTTTTTTATTTAGCGCCGTTACCAGTGGTTTGCCCGACTTTGGTATGGTGCCATTGACGGTTGTTGCTGCCTGATCTTGAACTGACTCTTGCTTTGGAGTTGTTTCCTTTCTAGTTGTTCGTTGTTTTTCTTGCGGTTGCTGCTGCTGTTGTTGTGGCAATGCGACTTCTGCAATGGGCGACCGCTGACCTTCGGAGGCTGGCGAGCATGACGTCGATGTGGCCGTGTTTGTTTCATCCGTTTGCGTTTCCGACTTGGGTGGCGACAAGATGTTCTCGGGTATAACTGCTGTCGCTGCTGCTGCCCCTGATGTGGCACTTGACGTGGCTGCTGTTGTTGTTGTTGTGGTCGTCTCAGCAGCCAGTAGCTGGGGTGGCGTCTGAGATGGTGTTGATGGAGTCAGCGTATTAATATCCTCTGTTGTAGCTGCTGTGGAGCTCAACTGTTTGATCTCTAAACCTTGATCGTCATGTGCCTGCACATTATCTGTGTCCATGGGGGTTGTTGCTTCTGGCTCGCTATCTTTGGATTGCTTAGCACTAGCTAGTTGCTGCTCCTCACTCTTCGTTTCATCGTTCGGTTTGGTCTCCGTCGTTTCACTCATTTCCGTACGGCAAAAGGGGATTTCTTTTTCTGAAATTAAAAATGGGTGAAAAGTAAATACGCGCATTCTAAAAAGCGACCGGAAAATCGATGCCAAAACAAACTCAACCCATTTTGGCGGTTTTTCCCAGTTCTCTATAAGTTCTCATTCTTGAACGCTCTCCCGTAAACAACACAGCTCAACAATTCAACATGCAGTCGTAAATCTCACCAGCAACGACAACTTACATACGTATTTTTTTGTTTTTATTTTTATTCGTTTGTTCGCTTTTAATAAGCAAGTTGCGGTAGGGTCGCACCGACACGGCGATAACCTATCTTACAAATACGCTTCGTTACCCACGCAGGTCACTTGCTTTGAACCCAGCTTAGAACACAATCTTATCGCGTACTGATAAGAAATTTTGGGAAAATTAGCTTCAATGCCTATTATTTTCGAAATATATGTTGATTTTCAATTTCTACCAAGCGCTGCACTCATATGCCGCGCTAGACAATTGCGTGCAGGGTGCAGTAATCGGCATTCAACTCACCACTTGAAAGAGAGGTAGGTACACAAATATATGTTATCTGCGTACACTGCTGTTTAGCTCACTCACACTCACTGCGGTACAATATAAGCGTTTCAGTGTGAACAGTTCGGCACTATGTGTGTGTTTGAATTGTTCGATTCCGAAGAGATTTTTTCGTTTAGCGTTCATGGAACTTTTAACGCCTTTAGCTATAAACACTGTAGCTTTTACATATTTGCCAAACGCTTGAGGCACTGTACAATGTTCGCTCACAGCATTGGCAACAATTCACGCATATTTAACACCACAATACAAGAGAAACTAAATTTTGACCAACTGCAACGACGTAGAAGCAAGAGCAGCGATGTTGTTGTCGTCGTATCGATACACCTCATCGATATGCAAGTTGTATTTCAGCCGGAGTGACCAAACTGGGCAACCGCAAAAATACTTAATCACAAGTTCAAGCGCGTAGTTTTTAATTTATGATTATAATTATTATTATTATTTTTGTTCTCACTAATTTGAATGGCTCAACCAAGCGTTACCATTATAGACAAAACACGGTAACTTGTTTTAGTATTCGTAATCCAGGTTTGCAATCTCCGGCAAAATAAGGAGATCCTTGTGGATATCAAGCCAGCGTTTAGCATTATGCGTCGTCTTCTCATATGTCCTGCCAAACTTGTAGTTATGTCCGGGCACATGGCCAGCATAGCTAGGATTCATGCCATGCGTATCGTGATAAATAATAAAGTGTCCAACTGGCGGACACTTAATGGCCGGTGTCGCCAAATCTTGCCCACAACACCATCTATCCCGCTTCTTCTTATACATATAGTCAGAGAAGCTGCAGAGTGCGTTATGCGTTAGCACCTTGGTAGGCTCACCAAAGCGTGTCACAGCCATTGGAATGTGAGCACTATAGCCATTGATAATAAACTTATCCTTGTCGTCATCATCCAGAAAGTGAGGTGTGGTAATTTTGCTATAGCGCAGCTTATCTGTAGGTGGCGGACACGTTTCCACCTTAATGCCTTTGCACCGACCTGTAACTGGTATTAAAGGAGCGCGATAGCGTGATTTGGGCAGCAATCGCTCGTTCAACTGGTGCTCGAATAGACCGTTGCCGCTTTCGAGTAGATCGCGATGACGCAATGTGCGCTTTTCACAGCGATACAACTGCATCAGAGTCTCGTGCTGTGCGACACCTGCTGTGGCAGCGGCCACATAGCGTTTGCCTGTCTGCTTGAACATATTCGGTACAAAGCCCGCATAGCCAGGTATAATGGGATGCTTATAGACAGCGTCAACATACTCTTTGCGATCATTCAGTATCTTTAGCTCATTTTGCGTGGGGTAATCCTTGAGATCGGGCTTAGCGTGTATAGGTGCCACAATTAGTTCCGGTGCATGATTACTGCATGGATCAATAAGCAGCTTGTGTGTCTGCTTTCCATAAGTTTTTCCAACGCGATCACGATTCTCAGGACAATGGCCAGTATAACTTTATGATTGGAGAGTAGATTAGGTTTAGTTATTTGCAAGTAACTAGAAAGCTGAAAATGCTTACCCTGGCACCAAATGAGGCTGTGGAGTTATGGATTTATCCATTTTCTTTTAAATTAAAATTGCACAAATAATTTAGAATTGTAAAATTTTTACTTAAAAAATTTAACTAAATCATTTAATTTTTGTAGATATATTTACAATAATTTACAAATGTAAAGACAAATTAACAGATGTTAACTTGTTTTCAAAACGATTCACATCTCGAAGGTAGCAAGATTTAACAATATTATTTTTAACATTTTCTTTTAGACTCCAGCAATACGCAACATTTCCGCAATGCTGACAATTTTCTCGCGCGGCTTGCCTTTGGCTTTGCCAGCCTCACTTTCATGTTGATCAATGCGACGCCAGCCATTCCAGGTGACAACAGGCTTGTCGCCCGGCTCAAAGCCAGGCTTAAGTGATTCTGCATCAATTGACTTGGATGCAATGTCATCGCAAATTGTTTTGGCCACCGCAAAGGCACCATTCATAGTGGTTATTATGACACCTGTTGGTCCAGTGCCCAGCCAGCCAGCCACATACAGACCGGGCTCAACTGTCACCGAACCGTTGCCCTTTAGTACGCGTCCTTGTCGATTGGGCACGTGTCCAAGTTGCACATCAAAATTAATGCCAGCATCTGCGCAACTGGATTTATAGCCAATGCTGCGCAGTATCAAATTAGCTGGCAGACGTTCCGTTGCCTTGGTGGCCACTGCAGCGTTCTCCTGCAGTTCGGTTATTGCAAATTCCATTTCATGTTGGGAAATTGCTTTTGGTGCACGCAGGAAAACGGGCAAAAACTGTTTGCCCGCAGCTGAATCCTTACGGCTGCTCTGCTCGCCCAGACTCTTGAGCATCAGTTCCGTAAGACGCTTGCGCGGTCGCGGCAGCTTATCCACCTGATCAGCAATGCCTAGCAGAATGATTACAATAATTATAATTTTCTCTTTAGCTTTAAATGTTTACCTGCAAAGTCTTCTGTTCGCCAGCATGTTGAAACATTTTGCAATTTGAGCATTTCACGCAATTCTTTGATTGTGAAGGCAGCTTGCAGTGGACCTCGACGACCCACCAGATGCACTCGCTCCACTTTACTACTTGCAAGAGCTGCCAGCGCATAATCCGTTGCATCTGTGAGCTGCAAGACGAAAAGGGGAACAGTTATAGGTTCAGTTTAATTGTTTGTATTTCCACTTACCTTAAGGCTGTCGAGCGGACTGAGCAGCATGCGTGCAACATCAACGGCGACATTGCCTTGACCTACAATTGTTACATCGCGTCCACTTAAATCAGGCTGCAGATTTTCCGCGCCCGGCAAACCATTATACCAGGCCACAAACTTTCTGGCTGAAATTACATGCGCCTGCTCCTCATTCTCCAGCTGCAGTTCACGATCTTGATCTGCACCGTAGGTGAGTAGGACGACATGATAGCGTTCGCGCAGCTCCTGCAGGCTTACATCAGTGCCGAGCGTTACGTTGCCAAAAAAACGTAAACGAGGATTCTCCGCGGTTTTTGTGAACGTGTTAATGACGTTCTTGACCTCTGGATGATCGGGCGCAACTCCAAAGCTGGAATGTTGATTTGCATAATGGCATTAGTCATTAGACGATAAGTTTCAAGTATTGCCACACTCGCGGAAGCCTCATTAAATATGTATATATATATATATATGTATATACATATATAAACCTACGGCATGTAACGCCTAAAACGCAGTTATCATAAGTTCAAGATGTCGACGGGTGGTGTTTTGCTTGTCGTGTGCCTATGGCTGCTTTGCCAGCTAATCCTGGTTGCTTCGGCAACGCCAGGGACCCTATGGGGTCTCAATGAAGTGGGTTGTAAGTAACATTTGCTGATTTTGGTTACACTGTTATCAGTTTTGAAATTTCCGCCAATTTCTTTCTTTTACACAGCCTATTTCAATGGCATCTTTCGATCGGTTGTTGGACCGCTAATTGGTGCTGGCGATAATAGCACCAAAAGAAATTAGCCTTGCTTACCGCACCAATCCAAAAGGCACCGGCAACTTCTCCACAATGTCCACGGTACAATCGATCAGCTGTTTGAGTAAATATTGTGCCGCATAGAATCCTGCGGGCCCCGCACCCACAATGCATATTCGCTTTGTAGCTGCCGTCGCCTGGTGCACATTTTGTGTATTGATTGCACTTGTACTTAAGTTGTTGCTGTATATATTTAAAAATTTTCTTCTCGAATACAAAAAGTTGCGTGTGAAACTCATGTTTGTCCAACCAGAAAGCTTTGTGAACTGTGAACCAAAACACAGCGAAGAGTGTGACCGTTTTTTGGGTGTGCACAAATAAGACAAATGGCATCACAGCTTAAATAGTGGCGCATCAAGGGGAAAGCTTTGTAATTATCAAAGCATTGCGACGAGTGTGACCGTTGTTGGTCGTTTTCCAATAAGACAAATGTGGCGCTTTATTTAAATTAAAGTTTTCACTTTCTGAATTTGGAAACATACTTTAAAGCAATTTATAACGTGTTTATGTTAGGGATAAGCAGAAATTTGTTTGTGATATATAATTTAAAGAGTGCGTGAAAATTTTAGTCGTGATGCAGAGCCAACCAGCGCTTGGCATCAATTGTGGAACGTCCAAAGGAATGTCCAACGTTATAAATTTCGCCAGGCACATGTCCACCATAGCGAGGAAGCATGCCAATCACCCGAGGATAGATGATACCATTAGCAATCGCATGGGAACGTCCAATGCCAGCGGTGCGTATAGGTACCCACTCGGCGCTCCGTCGGAAGTACATATCATTCTTAGGAGTACACCAACTGCCATCCGGCAAATGAAAATCAAAGCCACCTTTACCAAATTAGATGTTAAGAGAACTGTTTGAATGAAATGCCAATTACTTACGATTTGAATAAGACATTTTATCAACAGTTTATTTGGAGTATACCAACGATCTGTTGGGCGTAAACAAATTCTAGAAACTGAGCCTTGTCAAATTATTATATTGACGGAAGTTGCTTCGACTAAACGATTTATTTATTTGCCATGGCAACGGGACAGAGGTAGTGTGAGTCAGCTATAGTCTTTATAGGGTGCTGACAGGCTATTATTTATCTGTAGGCCGCAATCTGGAGAGGGTTGCAGCAACAAGTTTTCTTCTGTCACGAAATGTCATGGTTAATGGGCATTCTTGGTGGTAATAAATGTAGTAGAAGTATTTTTTTTTTTTTTTTAATTTAAACACGAACTTCAACTGTCAATCTAGTCTATATTTAAGTATACATATAAAATATATATTTACATACTGAGGTTTAAGAATTACATGTACAGTAGAACTTCCATGGAACGAACTTCCATGCAATGAAGTTTTTTGTGTAGGGAGTTAATTTTCAGAACCCTGCAATTGGGTTCAATCAAAGGAATTATATATATATATAGAATATATTACGAATTCTCTCTAACACGAGGTTTTTTTTTCGATCTTATTATATGTTTGAATGGATTAGATGCCGAAGTCCAGTATGTATTTCGATTTGATTTGAGTGAGAAAAGTGACTCACGAAATGACCAGGAACTTTAAGTCAACGGAATATATGAGATTATACGATTGGAACGCATTGGGAAAAGGAACAATTTATAATAAGAGTATTTATTACTATTATATTTAAAGCTTTTAGTTTTAAGCTATAGTAGTTTGACACGTGTCCCAAATAGTTATCCACTTATTTTCTAACCTATAAAAATATAATTGCCTAATCAGGGCTTTGGAAATACTATTTACATAACATATTACCGGGTAAACGAAATACTTAAACAAATCTATAAGCTGTTTACGTTTTTATAGTTGATTGAACTTTTCGCAATTTGCGTTAAAACGATGCTATAAACAAAGTGAAAATAAAATATTAACTAAACCGCTACATGATTCAAATGATTTTTTTTTTTCGTTTTATAATAATTGAAGGGTAAAATCACTGTGACGTACTTGAAAGGTTAGTTTTAATTTTTAGTATGTAATCGACTTTAAATAAGTATACTTAAGCTAAAATGTTTAAAGGCTTGGTTGACTATACGATGAATCTATGAACTAACTTTAATGTCAAAAATATAAATTTTGGTTTTTTTCTTTTCTTATTTAGTGGATTTAACTTAACTCTAAATTCTAAAAAAAAATTGTTCTAGTGATTTATTTATTCAATTTATATTGGGATTTAAGTATGTTAAATCTAATAAGTGGTTCAAACATTTATCTTTAAATATGAACACAATTTTTTTTAATATTTAATTTTGGGTGCTGCAATTTACAATTAACCCCGTTCCATATGTCCTTCACAAGTGCTTACAGTTCATTTGTGCACCAAACTTAAGACAGTTTCGTCTAGTCATGCGATTCGGCCGATACACATATGTACATATATTTTAAAGTATGTAAATTATATGCTTTGCTGTTGCACTTGTCTGCACACAAGAGGTTTAGACCCATTAGTAAACAGAGAAGGGAGTTAGGTGGCGCCAATGCAATGCAACGCATTAACCGTTTGTATAAGAGATCAGCGAAATAAGAAGAAGAACAGCAAACTGCAAGACCTCAACGGGTGTTTCAAATTAAATGCAATTATCTGTGGCAACTTTCTTCACTCCTACTTCCTTCCTATTTGACAAGTTGCATGCAGAATTTCTTTGGAAAAATTCATTTGGCCACTCATTTAAGCTCTCTCTCTCTCTCTCTCTCTCTTCCTCTTTCTCTCTTTTGAACGACATTAACACTCCTCTGTTGAAAGATAATAATTCAAACCGGTTTTTATTTTCGTCTTCTGATTTGCATAATAAAAAGAATTAAGTAAACAACAAAAACTGGAATACTATCAACTCGTTATCAGGTAACTTAGCGAGTCAGAAACTGCTATTTAACCACTGATTACAGGGTATATTTGCGGTCAGCAATTTGCACATGCGTGCAACAACATATAAAAATATGCATCCAAAGTGTATAAGCTTCAATCAAAGCCAACAATCAAATTGTATCTCGAGACACTTACAACTATGTTTAATAACAATGCAAACGCACACACACACTCACACTCAGTTGCAGCTGTGTGCCAAGTTAACATTGTTCCAACCTGTTCACGACGTCGACGTCGACAGCAACATTTGCTGGCTTTTCCAAGCCATCAAACTCAAGCTCAAGCTTTGCCAGCGGCTTTTGGGTCCGCAGTTGACGAGCTGAGCTTGTGGCCGAAAGACGCAAAAACCCGGCAACTTTAAAAGCAAATTATGCAAATCTAAAAAAACAGGATATTGAATGTGCCACAAAAGTTCTAAGTGCGTGAAATAAATATTAGCTTTAAATTTATATAAATATTTCGACTTTCAATACTAAATTAAGATAAAAGGTGATTTCTAAATAAGCACATGGCTCATCCATTTATATGTTAATCTAAGCCCATTGTTAGAAAAAAACTGTGCCACATTTAAAGTGCACAAAAAAGGCATCAAGAGTGAAACAAGAGAAAAAGTCTCAGTGAAAGTGAAGATGGGACTCATCATCATCATTATTATTATCAGCAAACAGTGAAGAGATCGTTAAGATTGTTGGTTATTTTTTTGGTTTTGTTGTTTTATTAATGATGCTGCCTACGACTTTGGGATTTGGGACCCATAATTATGATTGCAAGTGCAACAAGGAAATGTCGACAACAACAACAACAACAATTGCTGCATGTGCAAATATCACAAGCAAATGTAAATTTCGACAAAGCCAATTTTGAGTTAAACAACAACAATAAGCCAAAATATTCAGCAGCTGCTGTTTATGCGTACAAATAACGAGAAAAAAG
Source organism: Scaptomyza flava (assembly GCA_030179655.1). Classification (NCBI taxonomy): domain Eukaryota; kingdom Metazoa; phylum Arthropoda; class Insecta; order Diptera; family Drosophilidae; genus Scaptomyza; species Scaptomyza flava. The sequence continues at coordinate 78,857,336 of JARNME010000404.1, read as the reverse complement.
ATTGCTTATGTGAACTGGAGCATTAAATTGATTAAGTGCAAATAAATAAAATATTAGTTGCTAGTTGATTTGACGATTGAAAGAAAACTTTTTGTGTGTAAAATTAATTAAACCTTTAGTAATTGATTACAACAAATGACCGATTGCTTCCAAGACAGATTTAAGATAAAGAAAATTCAAATAATGTACTTTTCTTATGCAAAGAGATTTTCAAATATTCACAATTAGTCAATATATCTGTTTGCTTAAAAGTATAAAAGCCATTAAATGACCTTAAGTTTCTAAATAGATTATTTTGTGTACACTCAGTTTAAGTAAAAAAATACTATCTTAAGCACACCAAGTGCACTTGCTTGAACTTTAAAGATTGGTCTATATGGAAAAAAATCAATATAAAACCTAAAACGTTTTAATTCACATAACACGAATTAAGATGGAAAGAGATTGGTAATGTGTGTGTTTTGCCGGACTAAACGTTTTTAATGCGCCGAACGAATTGCATCCGCTTATGCAAAATAGCAACATTTGACAATTACCGACACGAATAAAACTTAAAAGTTAGCCTAACAAACCGACAAATCGCACCGAAAACTCACCTTGAGTCAAAGTTAAACAAAAAAGCTTCAAGCCGCAGACTCCACAATAACAACAATAGAAACCAATTTTTCTTTGTGTCAGTTTTATTTTTAAATTGGTATTCAAAAACGCACTACCATCTAATTACCTGTTATTTTCCCTTTGAAAGTAACACAAAAGAAAAGTAACAAGTGCTTAACTTAATTACCCGCAGGTCGTTTGCTATTTAGCTGTTAAGCAACACTGTTAACTGTACTTTGTTAACCGACTGTTAAAGCCTACTATCACAAATATCAGAACGCAAAATGAATGATGCTGTTGCCCCTGGAAACGGATCGACAGCCTTGAACTCCACACAGGTAAACTATAGATGGAGACGTTGTATAAATAAGATTATAAAACATTTCTGTTTTTTTTTTTTTTTTTTGGCTTTGTGCTTGATTTGAAACTAAAACCAATAAACTTTACGCTACAAAAAGACCAAGACCAAAAATACGAATACGATGCTAAACCAGTTTTTTTTCTTTCTGTTGGATGCTCTTTTAAAGTGTATACTGTGAAAGAGTTAAATCGAAAAAACGCGTTTAGTTTAGTTAAAACTCAGCTGCCAAAGACATGAGTATTTAATGAGCCTTTTAAAAGTACTTTTCCGATCATGCATTTTAGCAATTATCCGCAGCTAATTGATCCATGAAATCATTTATTAATTTCCATAATTTACTTGTTGCACCACAAAAAAAAACTTTACATACAGGGTATCCACCTGTCGAACTCCCTCAACTATCTTGTTTTTGGTTTGTTTTTGCAATGTGCCACATAAACACAGTGCATATAGACATCGATCATGGTAGTGCACAGATGCAAAGATTTGTGTTGACTGAAACAAGTTTCGGTTAAGTGAGCTGAGGCGATTCAGTCGAATCTTAATTTTGATGTCGCCGTAGTATATTTAATGGTTGACTGGGTTTGAAAGTCAAGTCCATGGCGTAGGTCAACACTAAACTTGTTGACAAAATGGCAAAGTATTTATTTTTTTCTTAATTGCCACACACCTTTCGTTTGAAAATACTATTTTGAGTCTAATGCAGTTTGCAGAAATCTTAGCCATAAGTTAAAACATTATTCAAAGTAACTGATATAGGCTTATAAGTCTGAGCAGTAAGCTAAAGATAGATGATCTGATAAGTAACAAACAAATTGACTGTTAATTAAAATATTTGCTTAGTTATTAGATAAAAGAAACGTGGCTTGAAATCCAATAATTTTCTTTTTCGAATATTAAACTTAAAGATTTTTCAGTTTATTTATTTTAAGATGTCTTAGAATAAATAAAACCCAAAAATATAAGCACCTTTCAATCATACCTTCAACATTTACGTCAGCTTTGACTCAAGCATCAAATGTTATGTTGAAATTCAAACATAACTTGATTATTTATGTGTGGAATTCAACACATTCATAAGGCTTGTTGAATATTTGGCAATCATGATGAAAAGTACCGACAGTGTGCCATTGATTGGCGAAGGGGTCGGGTCATCTCAAAGTATACGCCTTAATATCTGGCACAAGGTAAATTAATGAAATCTAAAAACCAGCTTGCAAAATTATTTAACTTATTGAACTCTACTCTGGTACACACAGATACTATTCTATTTGGTGGGTTTGTTCTCTGCCCTTACAGTTTGTGTGCTGATACGTTATTTGAATAAGCTTAAATCTGACAACTCCAACCAGACCGGTCACAGTTTCGATGATGATGCGAAGCGTTAAACCACCAAATACAAACTTTTAAAAATATTTGCCAATATTTTATTATTATTTATTATTTGAATAATTCGGCAAATAAGCTAAAGATCTTATGTGCAAATAAATAAAATGTTCAATCGATCAATGCACGGGAAAATTATGTACTTAATCTTATTGATTTTGATCAGGTACAATCTAGAATAAATGACTATAAAAACTGATTAGCCATCAACTTAAAATAGACTACGGCGAAATATTTGTAATTATAATTACATTTAATGAGCTTTAAGATACTCTATTGAGTTTTGAAGATCTCTTGTTTACAAAGTAGTAATTTAAACACGTGTTTATAACTACATCAAAATAAATGTATTAACATTGTGAACTCGATTAGTCAGTCAACATTCGGAAAATTGTTTAAGTTTTTTTGTTTTGTAGTATAACCTTTAACCGACTTTTACAGGTACAACATCTTTCTTTATTATAAAGGAACACAATATATATATGTTTTTCTTGAAACTGCACTGTTCCTTATTTTATATATTTTTAGACTCCACCAAAGGACACTCAGATCAATATAGGAAATTCCAATGTAAATACGAGTAGAAGGAAATGCAATTGTTGCAGTTGGATAGCAATGGGTATATTGGCTCTCGCATCAATTGTGGCCACAGCAATGGTGTGGTACTTAAAGGGTCCTTGGGTCGGATTGGGTGTACTCTACGCTAGCTTGTTGGTGCTGCTGCTGGTAAAACCAGGCTGGCGATGGTTTTATATAGCAGCTGTCACAGGACCACGTGATACCATGTAAGTAGTCTAGATGAAGTGAGAAAACTAAGTGTTAATAATCAATACCAATCTTGTTAGCGCATTGATTGCGTACATTCGTGTGTTGTTGTTTGTAAAGCGACAAGAGCGCAAGAATCTCAATGTGGGTGATATATTTGAGGCGAATGTTGCCCAACATCCGGATAAGTTGGCCATCGTCAGTGAGACCCAGCAGTGGACATTTCGTCAGGTCAACGAGCACGCGAATCGTGTTGCAAATGTTTTTCACAGTCATGGCTACAAGAAGGGTGATGTGGTGGGACTGCTGCTGGAGAATCGTGCCGAGTTTGTGGCTACCTGGCTGGGACTATCCAAAATTGGTGTCATTACGCCGCTGATCAATACGAATCTGCGAGGAGCTTCTCTTCAGCACAGCATTAAAGTGGGCAACTGCACGGCACTCATCTATGGAATCACCTACAGATCGGCTGTTATGGATATAGCCAAGGATCTGCCTGCCCATGTGGCGCTGTATCAATTCAATGATGAGTCCACCTCTAAGGATGCCACAGAGGGTCTTAGTCAGGGTCTGGCTCAACAGTTGAATGCATTGTTGGAGTCGGCACCCAAGGATAAAGTTGCTGCTGGCGCCAATCGTGCCGATCATCAGGATAAACTGGTCTACATTTACACGTCGGGCACCACAGGTTTGCCCAAAGCAGCAGTCATTACTCATGCGCGGTAAGTGAAACTTCACTAGTTCCCCCAATAATAATCGATGTTTGATAATCGCTTTGCAATTAATTAAAGTTTACGATTTTGTAATAAACTGACACGAGTATTATATTCTAACTTTTCCTCTCAGCTACTTCTTCATAGCTGCTGGCATACACTACGCATTGGGTTTCCGGGACAATGATATATTCTACACCCCACTGCCACTATACCATACAGCGGGTGGAGTGATGAGCATTGGACAAGCTCTGCTCTTTGGTTCCACGGTGGTCATACGCAAGAAGTTTAGTGCCTCCGGCTATTTTGCTGATTGTGCGCGCTTCAACTGCACAGTAGGTCAATTTGAAAATCTGATACCCTTCAGAGTCTCAATGTTTGTTTCCTTTCACAGATTTCTCAGTATATTGGAGAGATGGCGCGATATGTATTGGCTACGCCGGATGCTCCACACGATCGTCAGCACCAGGTGCGCCTGATCTTTGGCAATGGACTGCGTCCACAGATATGGACGCAGTTCGTCGAACGCTTTAGTATTCCGAAAGTAGGAGAGTTCTATGGTGCCACCGAGGGCAATGCCAATATCATGAACAATGATAATACAGTGGGTGCCATTGGATTTGTTTCACGCATCTTGCCACAGATATATCCTATATCCATAATACGTGCCGATCCGCACACTGGAGAGCCTATACGCAACAAAAATGGTCTCTGTGAACGGTGTGAGCCGCACGAGCCGGGCGTTTTTATTGGCAAGATTGTCAAGGGTAATCCCTGCCGTGAGTTCCTTGGATATGTGGATACCAAAGCCTCGTCAAAAAAAGTCGTTCACGATGTCTTTTGCAAGGGTGATATGGCGTTCATATCCGGTGATTTGTTGGTGGCCGACGAGCGTGGCTATTTGTATTTTAAGGATCGCACGGGAGACACCTTCCGTTGGAAGGGCGAGAATGTTTCTACCAGTGAGGTGGAGGCACAGCTTAGTAATCTGATCAACTACAAAGACACCATTGTGTACGGTGTCTGCATACCACAGACAGAAGGACGCGCAGGCATGGCGGCTATCTATGATCCCACCAGGGAGGTGGATGTATCCTCACTGGGATCCTTATTTGCAACAGCTTTGCCCAATTATGCACGTCCCATATTCCTGCGATTCCTGCGGCGCATCGACTTAACTGGCACGTTCAAGTTGCGCAAGGTAGAGCTACAGCAGCAGGGCTTTAATCCTTCTGCCTCCGAGGATGAGCTGTACTATGCCCAGCCCAATGGCAGCTATGCAAAGCTCACGCAGGACATATACGAGAGGATCCAACGCAATGAATTACGTTTTTAAGTTGAGATCATGTTAAGTTGTAGCTTAAGTCCCATATAAGACTAATAACAAGCTGAAATATTATTGCAAACATACTATAGAATATGATCATTATTGATCTGTTAGGCTAGGTTGCTTAATTGGCTAAATTGCCCTTTACTAAAATAAACATATTGCATACTTTTTGGCTTTAAATTCATATGTTTTTCGAACCGCACTCTTATTATTCCAACCAAGCGTTCAAAAAACTCATTGCTCAGTTCAACCAGTGTTGCCAGGTTAGCTTATTTCAGGCTAGATCTAGCATATTTGAAAATGGTATAGATTATAATATTTGCAAATAGCTTATAGCTATAAATCTAGCATTTTTCAAAGTTTATATAGCATATTCTAGCATTAAATTATATTCGTTACTTGAAAGAAATATTTCATAAATTTAAAGTGTTCCACAGCTTAAATATCGGAGCTTGTTCATTTAAAGCCGATTGTAACGTTAACTTAATCAATATGAATTTGAAAATCGTATTCAAATCGATAGTTTTTCTCAATTTGGAATTGAGAAGTGAAAAAAAGTCAAGTTAGAATAAAATCGGATAGAGCAACTGCTGCTGAACTCAGCCATTGATGCAAAGCATTTGTCTGGGTTTGGTATAGGTAACGGCCTAAGCCAGTTGGGAATCACAAGCCCAAAAATAAGCAAATGTTTCGAAGCACACACATTACAGTCTTATTGAAGGATAATAAACTTGTTTACAAGGGCGTCACCAGACCTGAAGGTAGGGTGAGGGGGATGGGTGGGGGGTGGGGCGCCGGTGGTAAGAAATACGATTGATAACTATCACTAGATTGCTGCTCTTGATTACTTATTTGAACTCAGCCAATGGTCCGAAGCATTTGTCTGGGTTTGGTATACGTTACAGCTTAAACCAGTTGGGAATTACAAGTCCAAGCATAAGCAAATGTTTCGAACCACACACATCATCGTGTTATTGAAGGATAATAAAGTATTTTACAAGGTTGTCACCAGACCTGAAAGTAGCTGGAGGGCGGAGGTGGAGGGGGGGGGGACAGGCGATAAAAAATACTATCGATAACTTTTATTAGATTGCTGAATCTTGATAAATTCTGTTGGGCAGAGCAACTGCTGATGAACTCAGCCATTGATGCAAAGCATTTGTCTGGGTTTGGTATAGGTTACGGCCTAAACCAGTTGGGAATCACAAGCTCAAAAATAAGCAAATGTTTCGAACCACACACATCATCGTGTTATTGAAGGATAATAAAGTAGTTGACAAGCGCCTCCCCAGACCTGAAGGTAGGGTGAGAGAGCAAGGTAAGAGGGGGGGGAGGGCAGGTGGTAAGAAATACGATGGATTACTATCATTTGATTGCTGCTCTTGATAACCTATGTTGGCCAGAGCAACTACTGCTGAACACTGCCAATGGTCCGAGGCATTTGTCTGGGTTAGCTATCGGTTACAGCATAAACCAGTTGGGAATTACAAGCATTATTTTTCTTGCATTTGGATATAGCTCATTTTTTAGCATATTTTTAGCTTGTTCTAGCTTATTTTTCCCCAGAATCTAGCTTATGCGGGCGCTCAAAACCTGGCAGCACTGATTTCAACTATAGAGTAACGACGTTCAAAGCTTTAGGTTTTTAATGTAAGTTCATAGATCCGTGTGTATTGTGCTAGCGAGTTAAATAAAAAAAAGTCTTACAGTCAAACAGTGGAACAAGGTAAAATACTTTCAGCAAATCAAAGCAGCTGCAGAAAAATCACTTAGTCCTTCGGTGGCAAATCCTTGACGAGATCGGCTCGCTTTTTGTGCTCAATGCGGAGTTCGACCTGTTCGAGACGTTCGTTCATGGCATCTAAAGAGCTTAGCAGACCCGCTTGGATTTCGCCATAACGTTTCATGGCCAATATCAAACTTTCATCGATTAAGTCAGTTTGCTGTGCGTATTCGTCATTGTTGGCGGTAATTGCCTTGAGCTTGTCCAGGCACTCACTTGGTATACTGCGAAAGTATTCTGCACCCAGCGCCGGCTCTAGTTGTTTCAATCGCTCTAGCTGTTCGCTCTGTACATAAAGATCTGGTGCTACAGCATTTAGATAGACCTCCTTAGAGCGCACCTGCTGTTGCTCCTCCAGATAATTGGGATCCAGATATTTCTCCAACTCATCTGCTCGTTCAATAACCTGCTGCAGCTGTGTTCGTCCTGTTGTCGCTTCGTTCAATAAGGCGTTGGTAGAGCACAGCGAATCCACAATGTTTACCGTTTTCGGGTTGCCATCGCCATCGGCTGCATGTTGTTCCGACAACGGACCAAGCACACGGCTCAGTGCATCAATTCTCTTTTCCAAAATGTCAAGTGCATCCATTTTTATAAGCGAATATATTAATATGAAAGCGGAATGATGTCAGTGCAATTGGGAAAATTATAAACACAAAAATACCCAAAACGCGAAGCACTGCAGTTGCGGTACTATGCAACACTGAAAACCAAGAGAAAGTTATATATCGATAACGATGGTTTGATAAACGCAAGACTTCTGTCGCCAAGAACCTTTTTTAAAATCAAGAGAACTACAGTCAACTTTCAATAAAGCTTTTTAACAATAAGATTTACAGTTTAAAATTCTCCAATGATAAACGTTCAGCATCCTTGTTGATCTGCGCAAGGCTATCTTCAGAAATGATGCGCACCACATCCGCATCCAAGTCATCGCCTGCATTATCATCCAGCACGCACAAAAGTCCATCATTTTCCATATAGGGAAAAAAGAATTCAGGTTTATCCCAATTTAAGCGCTCCCCAATGCCACAATGTGCCTCCAGATCCATGTGCTCCGCAAGAAGTCGAAATTCATCAAACTGTAAATCACAACACATGCAGCGCAGCAGGCAGAGCTGCCGGCGTATATAGTTGACAACCTTGATTTTCTGATAGAAGGTTAAGGAACCGGTGACTGCGTCGAAATCCAAACGATGCGAATCAATCATGTGTTGCTTAAGGTTTTGAAAGTGGTGCTCTTCGTGCGGACAGAAGAGGCACTTAATGACATGAGTCTCCCCATCACCTGCCCAATCCGACCAGTCCGAATCATGATCATCATCAGAGTCCTGACGTGCAAAATGCTTGTCAAAATCAACGCTGGCGTTATCCTCGGCTAAGGATTGACGCTTTGGTCGCTGCTTCTGTTGCTGCTGTTTGCGCTGCGTCACCGGTGGTTTCGGCCGATTGTAGTTGACCAAAAAATATTTATCGTATTCACGGCGGTTGGGATTGATTCGCTTGTGTCCCTTTTTGCGCATATGTTCCTTAAGCGTGGGACGATCCTTCAATTGTGAATATTAATTTATTAGCTGTACTAACTCATCAAATAAGACCTACCTTGAATATCTTCTCGCAATACAGGCACAACAACTTATTAATATTTTCCTCTAGACGATCGAGTAACTCATCCACGTAGACCAACTTCTCTGGCTTTCCAACAAGCAGATAATGTTTATCAAACAGATGATCGAGGTAATCGGCGCGCAATCCTTTAATGACAGTGCGACAGAAGAGACATTCTTTGCTGAAATTACGATCTGTTAGTTCGAATTGATGTCGCTCGAGGGCATCACTCAAACGTTGTTGCTCAAGGCGCTGACGCAGCTCAAAGTCTTGCGGCAATATATCACACAGCAGATAGTATTTCTCATTTTTTGCATATGTTCCATCGGGTAGTTGATCTAGAAACATTGTCGTGCAGTACTGCTCAAATTCGTGACCTGTGATATAAAAAATGAATACAAGTTTTGCTTAGTTTACTACCAAAACTTACCTTGAAACTCTTTTTCCCAATATTGCAAATATTCCTCCAGCATGGCTATATCCTCTACATCTGCTATCACAAGACGATGCTCGAGATACAAATGCGCCAGGCAGTCGTCCCTGTCACCGGGAAATATAAACACTTTGTCGCATTTTAGGCACTTGATGGCCGTGTTTCGCGAGGGTTTTAGTATTAGAGCGTTATTTTTGTTAGCTGTTGCTGCAGAAACGCCAGAGGTTCCACTCGCTTCCGTCTGCTCCATTTATAAACCAAAACAAACCTAGAGAGAGAATTTGTTTCATGACAGCTGGCAGCTGTCGATACTATCGATGGCTGGAACTAAGTTAATCATTCTAATCAACCAAGATGCATGTCTAAGCGGAACATGTCTAAACCATTACAATAGATTTTTTGCTGATGGAACGCAAAAGTTAAGTATTGCTTAATAAGATGCTTATATTTCGCCAGTTAAAAACACAACTTTGTCGCAAACTATCGTGGCAGTATCGATTTTCTTCTCTGAACTAGTTCTTCACAAAAATTATCGTTTCTTGCAACACGTGTGTTTCTCGGCCATTTTCCTTAACCTAGCACCGCGTGCAAACGTCTTTTGAGCAGCGCGTGCTTCAAGTGTTAAATAAAATTAATAAAATGACTGACGTTGGTAAGTAACCACGATAATAACATAAACAAAAGGCGGCAATTGCAATGCATCAACAATTGTTGCAGATTCGCGCAAGAAAAAGAAGAAAATCAAGGAAGAGCCACTCGATGGCGACGATATTGGTACTCTGCAAAAGCAAAACCAATTTCAAATAAAACCATCCTCGAAAATCGCCGCACTGGAGACATCCCAATGGCCGCTGTTGCTAAAGAACTTTGATAAGCTCAACATACGCTCAAATCACTACACACCGCTGGCGCATGGTTCTTCGCCTCTGAATCGTGACATTAAGGAGTATATTAAAACTGGGTTTATTAATCTCGATAAGCCCTCAAATCCCAGCTCGCACGAGGTGGTTGCATGGATAAAAAAGATACTGAAAGTAGAGAAAACTGGTCATTCCGGCACATTGGATCCGAAGGTTACTGGTAAGTGGAGAAAACATGTGTTGAATTTTGTTTGTGTGTGTGTTTGCGTGTGCGCGCAACCGGTTAGAGATGAGCAATGTTGTGATTGTGTTGTATAAAGTGACTTAAAAACTAATTTAAATACATGCCTGTCACAGTTTGTTTCAAAGTCGCAACGATTCTGTTCATCTCTACCGCATGCGTACCGCAACCTAACCTCACATTTCTTAACTGAAACACGTGCGTACGCACATTTTTTGAACACAGGCTGCTTGATTGTATGCATTGACCGCGCTACCCGTCTTGTCAAATCGCAACAGAGTGCCGGTAAGGAGTATGTGGCAATATTTAAACTTCACGGCGCCGTTGAATCGGTGGCCAAAGTGCGTCACGGTCTGGAGAAACTGCGAGGCGCGCTTTTCCAACGTCCACCGCTTATCTCAGCTGTGAAGCGTCAGCTTCGTGTGCGTACCGTTTACGACAGCAAATTGCTGGACTACGATGAATCTCGCAACATGGGTAAGTTCCTTTTTATTTTTATTGAAGCCGGTGCGTCGCTGTCTGGCTTAAGGCAGAGACGTACAGTTTTGCCAGATAAACTGAAAAATTCAGCAAAAGTTTAGTATTTGCCTACAGGCAGGCAAATGCACAGTTTTATTTGTAACACTTTTCTTTTTTTCAATACTTATGTGCTTAGGTGTTTTTTGGGTTAGTTGCGAGGCGGGTTCCTATATTCGTACCATGTGCGTTCATCTGGGTCTAGTCCTTGGTGTCGGTGGTCAAATGTTAGAGCTGCGTCGCGTCCGTTCCGGCATTCAGTCAGAACGCGATGGCATGGTCACAATGCATGATGTCCTCGATGCCATGTGGTTGTATGAGAATCACAAGGATGAGTCTATGTTGCGACGTGTCATCAAACCTCTGGAGGGTCTCCTGATCAATCACAAGCGCATCATCATGAAAGACAGTTCCGTAAGTTAACCATCGATTATCCTAAAAAGTTTACCCCATGATATTAAGCCGGCAGACGCTTGTATTTTAACCAGCGACGTCTGTGACTATGACTGGGAACAGTAAAGCCGCTGATGTGTGTATGTTGGAGTTGCGTCCTAATTGCGTATCTGACAAAGTTTTGTTCAGACGACATTGCAATATCTCAAAATACTCTTCATATTTAATGTAAAACAATAATTATTAATCAGACTTTGTAATTATTTTGCTAGGTGAATGCTGTTTGTTACGGTGCCAAAATTATGTTGCCCGGTGTCCTGCGCTATGAGGACGGCATTGAAATCGAACAGGAAATTGTCATCTGCACCACAAAGGGCGAGGCAATTTGTTTGGCCATTGCTTTAATGACAACAGCCACAATGTCGTCATGCGATCATGGCGTTGTTGCCAAGATTAAGCGAGTGATTATGGAGCGTGACACTTATCCACGCAAATGGGGACTGGGTCCAAAGGCTTCTGCCAAGAAGGCACTCATTGCTGCCGGCAAGCTAGACAAGTTTGGCAGACCCAATGAGAATACGCCCAAAGAGTGGCTTACCGGTTTTGTGGATTACAATGCAAAGAAACAACAACAACAACCTGATCAACCCTCAAATGGCACTGAACCCAGCAAAGTAAGTTCAAAAAAACATAAATACAGCTTATCATTGCTATAATAAATCTAAATTGTTGTTATACAGCGCAAACATAGCACCTCTAGTGTAGAGGAAGCGGCAGTTGAACCTACGCCGGTTACCTCAGAAAAGAAAAAGAAGAAGAAGAAGCATAAGGGCGAGGAGGAGGCGCCAGCAGCTGAAGTTGTGGAAACAACAGCTGAAGTTCCTGTAGAGAAAGAGAAGAAGAAAAAGAAGAAGAAGGACAAAGATAGGGATAGAGAAGAGGCTCAGGAATAGAATATTTTCTGTAAAACTACTTATAGGCATTAGGCTTATATGTCCTCAACTATTTTGAGAGCATTTTTCTTAGAAATTAAGTTTTAAAGTTCCAGACGGCGAACTTGTTTAATTTGAGCTGTACAAATCCAAATTTATTACGCATTTTTATGTGACATTCGCAATGCAATAAATTGTATATTTTTATTGTAAATTATAAAGACTTTAATTAGGGTTTTTGTTTAGCTCTTAACTCTTCGTGCAGCGACAGCTTCAACTTTAAACTTTTAAGGTGAGTCTCAGTTATTTTTATTGTAACATTTTCAAGTGTGTTGTGCTTTTTTATGATGAGAATCAACTTTCGCCCCTATCTGAACACTTAAGTGAAACTTCTCATGTTGAATGCGATATTGGTCTTGCTGAATAAACAGCCAACACATTTGAAAGTGTTTTTAATTTAAAATTGACTTTCTTTTACTAACAGCAACACTCTTACCTTACAGCTTCCCGAATGAAGTTCATAAGGTTTATAAATGGAAAATATTTATAAGGTATGCTTACTTAACTTATGAATTCCTTGTGATATTAGTAGTTTTTCGAAGATTTTTTTGTGATGAGAATTAACTTTCGCCCCTATCTGAACACTTAAGTGAAACTTCCCGTGTTGAATGCGATATTGGTCTTGCTGATAATATAACAAGTCTCAAAGCAAAGTTATGGAGTTGTTTAAATCCTTTTATTAATACAAATTTATGTTTTGTTACAGATTTGGTCCGACTCCTAAACTATCCCAGAAGGTAGCAGAGCGTCTTAGCCACAAAGAAACGGTTAGTACCTGACAGTTTTTAACTGTGAAACTCAATTTCGTGATGATAATTAACTTTCGCCCCTATCTGAACACTTAAGTGAAACTTCCCGTGTTGAATGCGATATTGGTCTTGCTGATAATATAACAAGTCTCAAAGCAAAGTTATGGAGTTGTTTAAATCCTTTATTAATACAAATTTATGTTTTTTTTACAGATTTGGTCCGCCTCTTTAACAATTCCACAAGGTAGCAGAGCGTCTTAGCCACAAAGAAACGGTTAGTACCTGACAGTTTTTATCTGTGAAACTCAATTTTGTGATGAGAATTAACTTTCGCCCCTATCTGAACACAAAAGTGAAACTTCCCGTGTTGAATGCGATATTGGTCTTGCTGATAATATAACAAGTCTCAAAGCAAAGTTATGGAGTTGTTTTAATCCTTTATTAATACAAATTTATGTTTTGTTACAGATTTGGTCCGCCTCTTTAACAACTCCACAAGGTAGCAGAGCGTCTTAGCCACAAAGAAACGGTTAGTAGTGATCGTTTTAGCTGTGAAACTCAATTTTGTGATGAGAATTAACTTTCGCCCCTATCTGAACACAAAAGTGAAACTTCCCGTGTTGAATGCGATATTGGTCTTGCTGATAATATAACAAGTCTCAAAGCAAAGTTATGGAGTTGTTTTAATCCTTTTATTAATACAAAATTATGTTTTGTTACAGATTTGGTCCGACTCCTCAACTATTCCACGAGGTAGCAGAGCGTCTTAGCCTCAAAGAAACGGTTAGTACCTGACAGTTTTTATCTGTGAAACTCAATTTTGTGATGAGAATTAACTTTCGCCCCTATCTGAACACAAAAGTGAAACTTCCCGTGTTGAATGCGATATTGGTCTTGCTGATAATATAACAAGTCTCAAAGCAAAGTTATGGAGTTGTTTTAATCCTTTATTAATACAAATTTATGTTTTGTTACAGATTTGGTCCGCCTCTTTAACAACTCCACAAGGTAGCAGAGCGTCTTAGCCACAAAGAAACGGTTAGTAGTGATCGTTTTAGCTGTGAAACTCAATTTTGTGATGAGAATTAACTTTCGCCCCTATCTGAACACAAAAGTGAAACTTCCCGTGTTGAATGCGATATTGGTCTTGCTGATAATATAACAAGTCTCAAAGCAAAGTTATGGAGTTGTTTTAATCCTTTTATTAATACAAAATTATGTTTTGTTACAGATTTGGTCCGACTCCTAAACTATCCCAGAAGGTAGCAGAGCGTCTTAGCCACAAAGAAACGGTTAGTACCTGACAGTTTTTATCTGTGAAACTCAATTTTGTGATGAGAATTAACTTTCGCCCCTATCTGAACACAAAAGTGAAACTTCCCGTGTTGAATGCGAATTGGTCTTGCTGAACATTTGATTTTATAACAAAAACATTTTGAATTTTCTCAACCTCAACTAAAGGTATTTTTTTGTGTTTTTACAGTTTCAGTCACCCGGAAAGCAACTTAAAGAAAATTCTAATAGGTAAGTAAATGGTGACTTTGGAGTATTTTTATATGCTTAAAATGATGAGAAAGGAACGCTGATATGTGGCATGATTCACAAAATCCGCAACAACACAATCCTCAAAAATAGGTCCTACTGAAAAGAATTTTAAAACCAATTTTTGTTCAGCTTTCATCAATGATATTAATTAAAAGGTGTATTTATTTGCAGCTTCAACCAAATTCAGCCAAGAATAAAATTTGACAGCGATTAAAGGTGTGTACATGTTTCATAAAAGCTTATTCAGAGCGCATATTAAGTGATGAGAAAGGAACGCTGATATGTGGCATGATTCACAAAATCCGCAACAACACAATCCTCAAAAATAGGTCCTACTGAAAAGAATTTTAAAACTAATTTTTGTTCAGCTTTCATCAATGATATTAATTAAAAGGTGTATTTATTTGCAGCTTCAACCAAATTCAGCCAAGAAGAAAATTTGACAGCGATTAAAGGTGTGTACATGTTTCAAAAAAGCTTATTCAGAGCTCATATTAAGTGATGAGAAAGGAACGCTGATATGTGGCATGATTCACAAAATCCGCAACAACACAATCCTCAAAAATAGGTCCTACTGAACAAAACATCATATAATATACATTTGCCTTAAGGTTACAAAAAGCGCAAAATTAACGTAAGATTTTCTTTACCAATGTCATTTCAGGTAAAGTTCAACCACATCCAACTGTGACGTATTTTATTACCATTTTATAGATATATACATTATTTTTACTATGTGTGCGATCAAGAAATAAAAAAAAATAAAAACTAAAATAAAACGTGTTGTTATTAATGACAGGGAAACACGCACATAACCTCAAAAAGTTTGCTTGTGTTTGTGCTTATTTTTTCTAGATAGCGATTTTTAGCGGGAAATAAAATCCAGGGCTGCCACCTGACGCATGTTGATTAGGATGTTTTGTAAACGTGTCAAAAAAACCGCCATACCATCAGATCTTGTGAAATTGGAATTCGTTTATAATTAAACGTGGCTTTACGCACGTGCTGCGTCACATTTGCAACTGACGCTTTTATTAAAAATATACCTAAAGAATTTTGAATGGCAAATGTCTTACAAGTTGCTTTTAAAATAAACCATTTCGCTTACTTTATCATTGTTAAATAGTACAACTGTTAACAAAAACTACACACTTTTTGCGGAATTCAAAGATGTTCCTCTGTTTTTACATCGCTAGACAAAAGTTTTAAATATGCTACAACCCTGGGTTACAAGTTCTGAGAGAAAAGCATTCCTGAGCTCGCATATTAAAATAAACACTTTTCTATAATTATTTATTGAAAATGCATCAATATTAATATATTAAAGAAATATAAACTTATTAAAAGAAATGAAAAGTCCTGCTTTTTCAACAGCTTTGAATATCAGCAGACTACAGTTATAACACGCCGTACAACCCTGTGTTTCATTCCGCGCTGATGCCTTGACGAGGCTGTTATCGGTCTCCATATTGAAATTCATCAAACAGCCGCCGATACATGAGTGTGTGGTTTTTTGTGCATGTACTCGTTTGTATGCTTTGACGACGTAAGCGGCGAGAGAGCTGCAACCAAATGCGCATTTAAATAAAGAAAAAGTGAAAATATCGAAGAAACACATTAAGTTTGCAGTTAAAAATAAAGAAAGGGCACTTTTAGTGTCATCTTCGGGTGCAGGTGAGTGATTTAATTTTTATGTGGCAGGACATTTTGTTGTAAAGAAAATTTTTTTCACACGTCATTTTGCCTTGCATGAGTGTGAGGGAGACGGGCGTTGCTCGAGGCTTTACACATTGTGACGCACGTGATCGGCGCTAGCGTGTGTATCTGTTGATGCGACGCCATGTTGAATTTAGTTTGAGGCTATCGATTTATATCGTGCGTGCTAGAACTATCTACATAAGTTCAATTCTTTTCAATGTGCAAGGTGCTTAGTGTCAGTGGAAGTAATTAATCAATATCTTATATTTTAACTGCATTAATAATTTCTTAAAACGGCACTTACATAAGCAGATGACATTTGCTAACAGATGCCTTATATATTACGTAAGCTCAATTTAAGTGATCGTCATGTGAAAGCTATCCGTTCCCCAAGTACAGTGATTTTTCAGCAAAGGATGTTAATATTGTATTAGATCTTAGCGCAGAAATGTTCTTAATAAAAATTGGTCACAGTTAGTTATCCCTTAGCCGTCTCTGTCTCTTGCATTTAAATTGCAGCATTTAGTTGACACCCACGTGCGCACGCACACATTTATGAACAGTTATACATAATTCATTGCATACGTACATCATTTCCATTGCATTTCGTTGGAACGCTTGGAAGTGGGCTCGCACCGCATACACACAAACCTTTCGTACATACATACACATAACAACCAACCATCCAGCCGTCATAGGGCCCGCACAGAGTTGTCTGTGATCGCAAAATGTTTGCACGCGTTCTTCTTTGATTAGAAATAAAGTTAAAACAATTGCAAGTGTTTGTTTTTTAAACAATAAATGCGCACATGCGCAATGTCGGTATAAACATCAATAAATTAAATGGACATACAATATGTACAATCGCCTCAAAGTAGAGAAATGTATATAGTACATAGCGTGTAAAATGTTTTAGTTGCTGTTGCTGCCGCCGCTGCTGCTGTGGTGTGTGGTGGACGCCTGTGTGTGCTTCTGTGTACGTGTGCGTGGGCAATTTAAAGGCTTTTTAATAATAACAACAGTAAAGTGTTGGGTCTGTTCTCCTTGGCGTTTACCGCTTTTTGAAGTGCGTAACTCTTTGTGTATGTATCTACATAATGTAGCTGTAAAATTGTTTGCCAGTCAACTGTTTCGATACATATTTGCATGCAGATTTCGATTGCTAATTAATGTGTTTTTCATTGTGAAGGTCCTTAAAAGTCTTTTGACGCATTTTTGAATTGTATCATGCGGGGCTAAGTTTGTGTGTGTGGGTGTGAATCACATATATGTTAAAAAAAATTCTTGTTCTATTTTTATTAATCGTGTGCATGCGATTACTATCGGTATGCTTTAAATAGCTCGCCAGTGTTACACATTCGTGTTCAAAACTTCAGGGACGGCTGATGGGCAGCACTTTTGAAAAGTGACATACTATTTGACGATGTAGATTTTTTATGAAATGATTTGATATTTGGATGGGAGTAAGCAATTATGATTTTTAAAAGTTTACTATATGAAAATTATGCTGTTTGTGTTCGACAAAAACTTTTTTGAAACACGTTGTTTGAAATTTTCAATAGCTGCCTGACCATATTTGAAAATACTGTAATGTTTGTAATAGTGAAATTAGCTTTGAAGCGAAGTTAGCATTACATTTTATTATTTTAAAGTCTTTTTTCAAATAGTAATTGAATTGAAATTGAACTTTTATCTCTAAACTTGTTATGCTCTTATACCGAAAGTAGAAAATCGGGAATCAAATTAATAACTGTTAACAGATAAACTCTTATTTTACCCAAAATAATTTTTTGGAGTTACGTGTACCATTACAATAAAGCTGGCAACAGCCCTTACAGCCGTATATGTGCAATTTTAAATGCCACGCCCACCCCAGAGGCCGCCTTTAAGAATTGGAAATGCACAAATCACACAGAGTTTTAAAACTAGAGTAACCCAATTTGGTGGTAATACTGTTGGTGACTTCTTTCAAAGATCTGCAAACTAATTTTTTCCGGATACGTTCACCCCTGCCGCTCCCATACCCATATAGTTAATTATTTCTTTAAGTTTAAAATCATTATTGTTATGCATGAGTATTGTTGTTTTTAACGAATATCTTTTAAAAGTAACATTTTTTCGGGATTCAGCAAAGCTTTTATTGATTATTTTCTTCTTTCAGAATGACACAAGAACTGCCGCCAATCGAGCTGAAGGGCAAAGAGCTCAGGAAATTCCGTTATTTGAGACGCAAATATCCGGTTTCGTTGAGATTTTTGAACAGCAACTGGGGTAATGCTAAGCGTTTCATCATTTACGCCTTAAATCCGCGCTGTGTCCTGCGAAACTATTGCTGGCGTAAGCGCAACCGCGTTCTTCTCTTGCGCCGAGCGCGCCTTTTGCTATTCGATCCACGTCTTAAAACCATGATTAAGAACCGCAAAGCGCACATGAAGCAATGGTCACCAAGTCTTGTAGCGTATTACAAGAAAATTGGTCAAGTAACAGAGTACGAGGAGATGGAGCTGTATGGCGATGAGCTATCCAAGCAGATGAAACAACAACTGGAGCTGCTGAAGAGTGGCAAGCGGGGTATTTCCTTGATTGAGGATGCCAACAAAAATGTCGAGCTGCGACTGGACCAACCGGAAGAGGAGATGGTGCAAGGGGTGACAAGGGAGGAAGAGAAGGCAATGGAAGAAGGGGTGGAACAAGGTGATGAGCAGGAGCCAGTAAATGTTGAGAAAACACATGAAGCGAATCAACTTGAAGAAGATAATAAACAAGATGAGCAAAAACTGGTTAAAGAAAGTGCTCAAATATCGAAGGAAGAAGTTATTAAAAAATCTTCTGAAGACCTGAGTTTAAACTCTTTGGAAGAGCCTGTAGAAAAGATGACTACACAATCTGCACAAGAGCTCGCATCCGAATCTCCTGAAAAGA
Source organism: Scaptomyza flava (assembly GCA_030179655.1). NCBI lineage: Eukaryota > Metazoa > Arthropoda > Insecta > Diptera > Drosophilidae > Scaptomyza > Scaptomyza flava. The sequence goes on along the minus strand of JARNME010000404.1, from coordinate 78,838,444 downwards.
TTTCTCATGAATCTACCGAGGAGCCTGATCCTAAATTTCCAAAAGACCAGGCATTGTTATGCACTGAAACTCTTGACCAAGATCCTGTAGAAGAACTAACTCTAAAATCAACCGAAGAACAGGCACCAAAATCTCAAGAAACTTCTACAGTTGATAGCAGCATGCCATCCATCAGTATTGAAAAGACACAAGAAAAAGCAGGAGGCAGCAATTTCTTAGACATGCTTATGAACAAAGTGCGTGTCAAGAATTTTGCCAAGGAATCGAACTTTTCACAAGCCATCATCACCAGCTATATAGACAGCAGTACCAGTAAGCCATCTACAGCAGAGTCCAACAGTGATTTTAGTTTTAATGATGACACCAGTGAGGATTTCGTCGGCTTCGATGAGACCGCTCATCAGCCGGGCATGCTCCTAACACCATTGGTGCCACTGAGCGGCAAAACGACGGAAGGAAATGGCGCCTTTGTTAGCGAGGCGCTCGAAGCATACATGAAGAAAAATAATTTGCGTGAGAGCAACGCGATGGGTCGTGAACGCCTGCTCGAACCAATGTATCAGGATGGACGCGTCACGCGGCACAGTATGCCACCACATATGGATATGCCGGCGGTTCCGGATAGCTTGCAAAAACTGCGAACCGTTGCCGAACGACGACTTTATCTGCAGCGCTGCAAGAATCAGAAAATGGCCATCATTAACAACGAGGCAAACATCTACCGGGAATTGCAGCGCAAGCAACGACAGCGTAAAGTTAAAATTGCTGCCATGCAACAACTGCAATCCAGCGGCAGTTTAATGCCATTTACACGCCAAGGTTGGCAAGCGGCCAGTTATGTGTCGACGGATCATGACAAGTATTACTATCAGGTCATACGCATTGATGGAGAAATGGTGCGTCTTCCTGGTAGCCAGGGCAATAACCTCAAGCGTGAGAAGCAACCGCATCGCAATCAGCTAACTCCGCAAGAGTTGGCCAAACTGAAGTGTACCAGCAAATGTGTGGATGCAAATCTTTGGGCTAAACTGAAGATAATCAATACGCGGCAGACTGACCTTAAGAAACTGCAAAAACTCAACAAATCTCCACTGACAGCGATTTTTCCACCATGTCCACTGTCACAGAAACCTTTTCAGAAACCGTTGGATGATGATACGGCTGCACTTCTGTTAGCTGGTGGAAGCATGGCTATTGTCAGTATGCCTACAGTTCAACTGGATGTTCAGCCGCAACTAGGACGTCCTTTGGATGAGATTGCCAAACGTTATCTTCAGTATATTCTGCCGCACCATGACATCACCCGCGAATGGGCCGAGTTTAGTGTGTCCACGTTGCAGGAATCGCCAAATAGCATGCGCGAAGCGCAGGCACAGGCAGCAACAACAAACGCGGGTCGTCGCAAAAGCTTTACCTTTGTGATACCATATCTAAATGATCGCAATCATATCCTAGTACGACGCGTTGTCGATCGTTCCGAACAGCTGGACGAGAACTTCACTGCCGCCTTGCCAGAGGAAAAGCTGAGAGAGTTTGAGTTTCGCAAGGAGTTGACTCAGACATCTGATTCGATTGCCTTGGACTGTGCGGATATGCTCAATGATATGATCAATACGGTGGCCATTAGTTGCAGCGAAAACTCCTTTATCAGTATTGATCCCGATGCAGTAACTGAAGATAAAGCAGCTGTTCGATCCATGCCCTCTGACCTGTTGTCCAAGACAATCGGCAAAGTGACAGCAAATAAACAGCAGCAGCAACAGCGTCGTCTTGCAAACAATAACAACAAACAAAGTCGTTTGGCTAAAGAACTAAGGCGTCTCAATGCGACCATTATTGATGCAGCTGCCATTGCCAAAGATGGTAAGTTATAACACCTAGAAAAAAAAAAAAATTTGTCCACCAAAGCATACTAATTGTTAAAATAGTGTTGAGCAAGCAATCAATTATGTTATCGATTACACCGCTTATGCTATTTACATGATCGATAATTGATTTGAACGATGCTGCTCTTGACTTATTGATATTAAATGTTTTATTATTCTTTTGATTACACAGCAAATAAACCTTGCCTCAAAGATTATTGCCAACTGGGCTGCTTGTGCGAGAGTCTGACTGGAGAAAGACCTAGCCGGGAGCATTGTGGACGCGCTGAATGTGTTCTAGAGTGCGGCTGCACTGGAGCTGAGCTTACGCGCGTTATGCGCGTTGAAACAGATGTAAGTACAAAAAAAATGTACATACATTTGTACTATATATTAACCTGGCCTATCGCTCTCGATTTTCAGGGTCGCGGTCTTTCCAATGAGGATGCCTTCAATTTGCGACGCCAAGCAACTGCTCGACTGGCAAAAATGGAAAAGGATTTCACATCAACGCTGGTGTTGACCGACAACGAAACGCTACTAATAAATGAGACTCAGTGCGATAAGAAGCGTCGTTGCACAAAAGCGCCAAAGCGCTACGAGGACTTTGACGATTCTATTGAAGACGATGAGGAACCCGTGCGGCCGACCAAAATGGCAAAGCGTGAGGCGAGCTTAAAACGCAGCCCTGAAAGTGTTAAGCTGACGTCGCCATCGCCATTACCATTGCCTGAACCGTGCAAGGTAAAGGACACAGACTTCGAACAGCTGCAGCATTGCCAGGTTACATTGCGTCGTCTGCCTGATATGGCTAACCAGGCAATATTCTGCATGACCCATCAGCTGTACAATTGCTTCTGTGGCGGCCTATCGCCGGATGGCAAACCGATAATTATTGAAAAGGAACAATCTGATCCACCCATACCACACTATGTCCCAGAGTTGGCAACACGCGCTCACTATAGCTTTGAGCGGGCACAGGAGACACCTCCACCAACGCCGCAAGGAAAAAAGAAGAAAAAGCAGCAACAACAGCAGCAGACGACAACAGCAGCAGACGACCAACCATCGACGTCGCCGCCAGCACCACCGCCGATTAAGTCACCAGTTATTTTGAAGAAATATCCACCACGCAACGAAGAACTTGAAATTATCTTTTGCTTCTATCGCTCCCGGCCGTACCTGTGCCGTCGTGCCGTAGCTGTGCCCAAAAAGTGTTATTTACGCATAAATCGTCGTCGAGCGGATCGTTTGCGTTCAGAGATCTCAAAGGCGGAGACGCTAGGCACCCAGAAGTTGCTAAACAAGCGCATCTTTAGTGCTGTTCGCTTCTATCGCGCCGAACTGGATAGTCAACGGCGAATGGAGCAACTGACTAAACGACCACACCAACAGTTGGATAATGAGCCAACAGTGATTTTGGTGCGCGACGATTCCGATGAGAGTGAGAGTGTACCCAATACACCGGCAGCATGCAAGAGAAGTGCCGCAACGGAGTTGCCTGGAGTAAGTCTATTAAAGGTGCAACATCAGCCACCAAACAAACGTAAAAAAGAGGACATACCGGAGAAACCAGTGACTGTGAAACAAATGCCTCCCATTCAGTTTGTTCCAATTGCACCGAATTCAACTACTCCACCAATCGTAGAAGAGCTGCCACCAATTCCAGTTCAGCTGCTTCCTCCGCCCGCACAAATTAATATGCAAATGCCCAAGATATCTGGCTGCTATTCGCTATGTGCCAATTCGGCCATTGAAGTACCTATGAGTGCCATCATCAATCACGACGAGAACGGAACTCCTACTGCTGCTACTACTGGCTCATCGAGGATCGGGCAACAACACTTGACTGCCCCTATGAATTCGCCCACATTCCGCTCCTCCTACAACGATGTGATCAAGAAGATGAATATGCATGTTAGCAAAAAAATGCAGGATATCGATATGGCATTGCAGCGTGAAAGTAAAATAATACCAGCCCCAAATGCCGAGATTCTCTGCATTATAAAATGGGCAAACTTTGTGGCTGCGTTTGAATCCGATTACGTTTTCATTTGGGATGTACAAATGAAGAACGAAGGCTTTCTTGCCGCAACCATAACGAACATGATGCCAACGGTCCCTGGTGCCATTGGCGTTGTTAATATTCGCTTTTCACCCGATCGCAGTGCATTGCCGCTGATGGCGCGAATGCTGTTGGACAGTATACAGAATGTTAACACCAGTCGTCTGGCTGTTGTCATGCAGGGCAGGGAGCACTATTGGCTGGTCAGAGGTTTCTTGCGCTATACATGCCATACGTGCACTAAACCAACGCCACAGACGCATCCCATCTTGACCAAGAAAATCAATGTATTATGTACACTGATGTTAAAGCAAAAGATAAGGGAAAAGCAGCGATTGCTTAAAGCAGCCATGAAAATTGCATCATCAGAACATGGTGTAGTTGATTTAGTTAACCAGCCAACGATTGCAATAAATGCAATGCCAACAGAAACAACACCATCAACAGATTCAACTCCTGCTTCAGCTTCTGCATCTCCTACGAGCAACTCAGTATTAGGTTTAGCTACTTTAGAGTCATCTCTGACAACAGCACCACCACCACCACAGATCAGAGATTCGCCCATCAGCATATGCAGCAATATTGAATTTCGTAAGGTGATGCAAGCGGATGTGCATGAGCTACAAATACCTGAACTGCATGCCTATGATCATCGCTGGCTTGTACTGGATCTCTATGATGATTTCTCGCACATCTTTGTGCCAGCATTCAGGGATATGATCTCACTGGATCGCATCAATAATGTGCTTCGCATGGCACACGCTACACGCAAAGTGGTCAAGTTGCTCTTCTTTCAAAATGCCCCATACGATGCCTTTGTCACTTCCTCATCAAAGCGTAAAATCTACTTTGGACCACTGCGCCTGGATGCCCAGCCACCGGTGCTAGTGCTCCTTCAAAGTGTCGATGGTAAAATGATGCTTCGGGAGGTTTATCAAAGGGATCACAGTATCGAAGTGCAGCAAGACAAACGCACCATGTGCTTCTGGTTGATACAAATTAACAAACAGGTTCACTTTGATATTGATGTGTACAAGGAGGGCTTGAAAACGGGAACGCTTTTCAACAACAACTCTTCGCAGACATTAGCACAAAAACAACCACAGCTGGGAAGCCAGGATACACCAAATGTTGCCAAGGAGGGCGACGATGATGATGACGATGATTGCGTAATTGTTATCAACGATGAAGACGATGAGCTGGAAGAAAAGCAGGACGTTGAGAAGGATAAGGAACTTGAGATAAGGAATGAGCAGACAACTAAAAGCTTACAACGCTTAACGCACTTCACCATACAAGCGATGCCCAACAAAGGTGGCGCCCTACACATAACATCACGTGCCCCCAGCCTCTCGAATTCTAATAATGTCGAGCACACAAGCACACTAGCACCCGGCAGATTTTTGCCAATCAATACGGACGAAAGTACGAAAGCACAATTTCTTAAGCGGCAGGTGCAGATCAAGAAGAGCTCTGTAACCTCAGCTACATCTAGCAGTGAATTGCCTCCAGCTAAAATCAGTCGCATCTCTTTAAACGCCAATCAGTCGCCACAGTTGCCCAGAATTAATAATTCGTTGCAAAAGCTGCTCAGCGGTGGCAATAACAACATGCGCATTGGCACTGCCACTGGAGGCGTTACCATCACAAAGCTTATAAACAAAGACGGTGGAGCCATAGCAACAAAAACAACGGCAACTGTTTCATCTACGGCAGCTACTCCAGCTGTTGTTGAGCCCATTAAAATTGGAAGCAAGCGCAAGATGTCATCATCATTACCATCATCATCATCAGCCGCTGCTGCTGAATCCATGCTGGAGCAAATTGATATGCCTAGCTTAGGCAAATTGGAGTCGCTACTAATGCGTCCGGCTACAGCAACAACAACACAAGATCCAAAAGTAATGCGTCCGGTTACAACAACAACAACACAAGATCCAAAAGTACAAGCGCCAACAAAAGCAGTCGAACCGGCGCTGCCAAAGATTAAATTCCCAACAGCAATCATAGATTTGTTAAAAGATGAACTTAAAGCGGCACAGCAGGCCAAAGTTCAGCCTCCTGCTCCAGCAGCAGCAGCAGCAGCCACAGTTGAAAAGCCAAAGATGCAGTTTCCAACACCAACTGTGGCAGCCCAACCTGCCAAGATTCCAACGCCACCAGTAGGAGCAGCAACGGCAGCAGCCAAAAAGCCAAACAGTCCATCATCACCAGCAGCGGATGTAGTTGAAAACCCAAAGGATCCATTGACACCAGATGATGCAACGAAGGTGGTTGAAAAACCAAACAATACTCTATCGGCACCTGATGCAGCACAACCTGCGAACATTCCAGCGCCAACAGCAAACGCCGAACAATCCACTGTCTTTACAAAGTCATCTGTCTGGCCTCAAGCAACTGAACCGTACAAATCACGTTATGGTTATTTGATTGCCAAGGGTTTGCCGCGCTATCGTGTCAAGCTGTCGGAGGGCAAATTTATGGTAAAGATGCCCGAAGAGGGTATCTTTTCCTTTAGGAGTAGTGCCGCCGCCGGCGCCTATCTAAATCGGTAAGTGCCTATAGACAAAATGACCAGAGCTCGGCTAACAATTGAATTTTCTTTTCTTTCAAGAACATTGTCACGTAAATCGAAATTCAAGATGCATTTGCCAGCTGATTGGAAGTTTTTGCAGTTCGATAACAGTCCGATTGTTATCGAGGATTAAAACTAAATACTTGGCGGGAAACTCAGTTTCCAAAAGGAAAACATAAACAAAAATATAAAAAACACCCGCGCAACAAATAATATATAAATAGTATAGATACATGTAAAACTATATGTAAACTATATAAAAAATATGTGAAAATTAAAGTTTGTTAATTTTAGTTAAGACACCATGAATTATTTAGATTGTTTAATTATGAATTGAACTGTTTTTTTTTTTTTCTGTGCGCATTGATGTGAGATGGCACTATAAAAATAAACGAAAACCTATAATTATAATTGCAACTTTGGCGCTTGTTTTACTGTCTGTGCTCCAATTCCATTTCGTTTCAGACCAGCCGCACAGCTGACTGCAGCAGCCAGTATTAGTGTTGCGAGGCCGATGGTAGCGTGCAGTTGCAGGAAGCAAGCTGAAAGTAAATATTATTATTATTATCAATGCAAAACGCTTCGTTAAAAGCCTGAGAAGACGTCTGCACTGCTTCAACAAATAAAATAAAACAAAACAAAATTGGCAACTAAAAGATCCAAGGTCAGTCATTGAAAATTCATGGCTAAGAATACACGCATTTACATATATACTACGCACACATACTTAGCGCTAGTGATGAGCAAATTTTATGTGTGACAGTGATTTTTTTCTAAGCTTGATACCGTTTGTGTTGAAAGTACATACTACTATTTTTAATTGAAAAACGTTAAATGAATCCCATTTATTTTATAAATGAAAAGTTAAGATTAAAAAAAAATAAGTTTAAATGACACAAAATGATAGCTAATAACTTAATATAAGTTATGTAACGAACTGTCATTTATTAAATGTTGTCATTTGATTTTAAATAATGTACATGCTTAAGTTTCTTATAGATTAAACACCAAAATCACAATATTGCTCATCTCTAAGTTAATGTAAGAAGGAAAAAAAAGAAGTGAACAACACATAATAAGTGCGATATTTGCAAAATTTGCTAATAACAAATAACAATGAAAGCGCAACAAGCTTTGCTGTAAAAACTAAATTCCCATTTCCCCCCATTTCAGTCATAAAGAAGAACCCTCGTCGAGCGTACATTAAAAGTCGTGTGGCTGCTGAGCGAAAGCAAATAAAAACAAATTGCAAATAAAACGAAATGGGCGGTGTTGATACAAATGGACTTAATAAGGATGAGGATCGTTTGGGCTATGTGCATATTGAGGATATTCCAGCATTAAATCAAGAGCACTGCAAAATGCTTGATCCACAAAAGGTGGAGCGTATAATTAATGAATTTGTTTGCGGAGGGCCGGAGCGCATGCAACTTGTTTCCGACTTTGATTTTACAATTACCAAACAGCGTACAGATGATGGAATCGCTGTACTCTCAAGCTTCGGCATCTTCAATGCATGCAAATCTCTACCGCCATCCTTTAGGGAGGAATCGGACAAACTCTTTCACAAGTATCGACCCATCGAAATTGATCCACACATGCCCATCTCGGAGAAGGTAAAGTACATGATCGAATGGTGGACAAAATCCGGTCAATTGGCCAGCGGTTTCCCCTTCGATCAGACAGAAATAGATCAAATGGCTGGCCAATTTAAGCATGCGCTACGTGACCGAACGCATGAACTATTCGAAACACTGCAACAATTACAAATACCGGTGCTTGTGTTCTCCGCGGGGCTGGGAAATTCGGTGGTATCGGTGCTGCAGCAAGCGAATATTCTATTTCCAAATGTCAAGGTCATCTCTAACTTTTTGCAGTACCGTGACGGCATGCTGGATGGCTTCCAGGAGCCCATGATCCATACGTTCAATAAAAATGAAACTGTTTTGAATGGCAGCGAGTATTATGAGTTGGTGCACACACGTGATCACATCATAGTCATGGGCGACTCTTTGGGCGATGCAGATATGGCTGCTGGAGTGCCCGCCTCATCGCACATTCTGAAAATTGGTTTTCTGTTTGAACATTTGGAGGCGAATATGGAAAAGTATATGAATACGTTTGATATTGTGCTCGTCGATGATCAGACAATGGATGTGCCGAGGGCACTACTTGATCTGATAGAGAAACGTCATCTGTTGCGCCACCCGCACAATGTTGGAAATGGAGCAGCAACTCAGGAAAACTCTGCACTTTGAGTTTCCACAGATGATTTTGGAATACCCTCTAAAGGTTAAAGTCCTAATTGGCTACCATGAAAAAAAAAATCAAATTACAGAAGCTACTAATTAGATGGTTTAGTTTTAAACACACACAAACACAAACAAACCTCACTGATGTTTGATATAAGTATTTATGTAAGTGCATATGTATATCAAATAAAATGACATTTGATAAGGAAACGCATAAGCGTTACTGATAATAAAAAACAGATTGTTTTTTCTAACTAATTGGTAGAGCTCTAATACTTAAGTATTTTATGTACTCTCCATTAAAGTCTTTTATGTACTCTACCGTCTAAATAACTTGGATTTGTCAAGATAAACTTTGTTATCATTGCTTTAGACGTGGCGAAAAGTGTAGAAAAAGCTTCAAGCACATTTAAGTAAATTTTATGTTGACAACTAGGTAATAAAAATAGCCATAATAACAACACAACAGAAAAAAAAAATCCAAAAGAAACAAGGTAAGGGTATCCACTAGTTGCTACTTTGAATAAATGTAAATCTAGTTTTCAATGTCGCAATTGTTTTTGTTTTTTTAGTTTTGTTTATTTGTTGCACTTTTCAGCTGCTATGTGCACCAGTTATGTCAGCTGGTCTGAAAGACGCAGCTAAGCAAGCACAGATAAAAATAACAAAAAAAAAATGTATTTGCAGTTGTCAAGATGTACGTTAATAGTTAACAATATGTACATCTCTACATGTATACATGGCGAATGATAAAAGAATGAATACTAATCGCTGAGAACACTTAAACTAGCTTAATTGCTAATAATAGTGACATAATTTGATCATTATTGGATTTTGAAAAATAAAACAATGTTAAGTAACAGCATAAGAAAAGAATTTACATTTAAAGTATACAGTTAATTCATGTATTTTACAATAACAAAATTAAATTAAAAATAACGTTAGCTAAGCTGTTAACTGATTCTTTGATATTAGCCAACACTTAAAGGTGTTAAGTGCTGGACAGCGATTGAACAGCTGGTGTGTTTGTCATTATTTAGTGCTTATGTGCAACACAGTGAAAATATACAAATCATTCGTATTAGTAGTGTTTTTTTACGGAGACCAAAAAAATTAACGTAGTCAAGTGAAAAAGGAGGGTCTTACAAATTAAAACTTACCAAAGCATTCACACACAAACCGCTGTTGTTCGTTGCATGAACACAGCGCCAATAATCCATTAAGGAAAATACAAATTATGTATTGAATTGAGACGTGAGAGAGACCGATTGATCAGCTGGAGGAAATTACAACAATAACAGTAATAGCAGCAGCAGCACAACTGCAGCGTCATGTTTTTTGCGTTCGATGGCGAACACCGGCGCCGTCCAAAACAAAGTCTTGGAGGCGCATCGCAAACTTGCGACCGTGACACAGCCATACGAAAAGCGGCCCAGGAGCGACAGAAACGCAATGATTTGCGACAAAAGGCTAACGGTGCTGTGGTCCTGCAATCCTACGCGCGCTCCTTTATACATCGCCAACGACGCAAGCGTGCCGAACGTAAAGCCTTCGATGAGTATCTGCATGCGCATCGGGATCGTGTCACCGAAGAGGAAAGCTTATGCTTTTTGCTGCGCCGCATTAGTTTCTTCTACAGCAGCCGTGAACAGAAGGACAGCGAACGATTGGTGGGCAGAATTTAGAAAACATGCACATTATTACAGCTACAGTATTAAATGATTACTGTCTTTGTTTCAGATTGAGATTTGCCAGCAAATCCTGCGTAATCCTGGACGCCTGCTGCAGAATTCAGCGCAGGATGCCGTGTGGCTGCTGCGTGTCTGCAAGCTACTGAATGCCTGTCTAGTGCAGCTGACACTACCGTATGGTACACAGGCCATACCGCTGCGCATGCTAGAGACGTTCACCACAGTCGCCGCTGTGGAGCGTTATGTAGAGGATGAGTACATGCTGTACATGTATATGTCGCGTGTCTTTGGCTTCCTAATTGCGCGCAACTATTTCGTACGCTTGCGCCAGCTACTCGATGAGAAGTGCCCGCCGCTGGACGGTGAGACACTGCATGCACCTAGTCCGTTAGTTGATGCACTGCTGCAGCTTCTACTACGTCCTTTGACAGTGGCAAGACGTCAGCCTGGCGACGAGCAGTCCCAACTCTTCTGTCGCATATTCATTAGCGATATTTTGGCCAAGCCGCATACAGAGCCATTGCGTTACTTTGTGCTTCCCTGTCTTGCTGAGAGCACAGAGTTTCCCTTCTCTCTACTCATGCACTCGCTGCAAAGTCAACTGGAGCTTAACACAGCATCAAGCGCTGCTGAATCTCCTGCTACAGATGATGAGAAGCGTAAAGCCATGTTCGGTGCTGTCATTCAGTCGACCGATGTAAAAATATCTAAAACACAACCAAACGAGATCTTTAGCTCGTTTTTGCTTAACTCACTGCTGGTGCTCGATCGCAGGCAACTGGGTGAGTGGTCATTATATTAGTATATATATGTATAAAATGATATTCCTAATCTTGTACACGCACTCATTTGCAGCCAAATTGGAACAGAGCCAATTGCTGATTGTCTATGTGCGTGTAATTGCCCAAATGATGCCTAACATATTGCAGCTGCCGAAGTCAACTTTGCGCACAAATGCAACACCACATCGTCACACTGACTCCGATGATGAGGATGACACGGACGAGTCTGATGAGGAGGAGGAAGATCAGGTTGCGTCGCGTCAACTTGACTATGACATGGAACAGGCCTGCCGCACCACAGCCGAACTAAGCGGCAAGGAGCGCACTTGTCTATTGGAATCAATCGCCATACTAAACGAAACGCAGCGTGTGGATTTCATTGTGCAGCAAATTGAACCTCATATTGAGCACACTCATGTCATCTATGCGCTCTGTGAGATTTGTCACAATCTAATGATATACAACAAGCATGCAGTCTACGAGTATAAGTACATTATGATTTTTTTAACAAATTATTTTAAGATTTTTCACTTAACCAACTTTTTTTTATTGCCCTTTTAGGTTGCTTTACACTTTGGCTTTTACACCCAAGTTTATACGTGCTGTTTGGTTTAAGTTGGCCGCCGAGTCTACGCAATTAGGCTTCTCAGCGCCGCTCACACTTATTTCCAAGGGTGTTGTACGTAAGTACACAAGAAGCATGAAAACCAAAGTTCAAAGATTATTTCCCATATCCAATTGCTTTCAGCACCCAAGCAGCAGGGCGTGGATCGCACTATACCGTTGTTGGCCACCTTTTGCATGCTGTTCGGACGGCTTTTGCCTACGCTGCACGACGTGGAATTCGTGGAGAACAAGTTGTTGGTAACGCCCGCCCTAAAACATGTGCGTCTGATGCCCTTCTCCATTGCGGAAATTGTTCAAATGTCCAAGACGCTCAAGGATATTAGTCTGGGTCTCGTTGAGCTCGCCTTTCGCAGTGTCCACACGGATGCGGATGATAAGAAGTTGCGTCATCAGAAGCAAGTCTGGGCCAATTTGTTAAATGTTGTAGTCTTTGTGCTAAATCAAATACACACACGAGATCTGCGTTTGGGCTTCTGTCCGGATGCACATTGGACAGTCTCTCGTTTGGACTTGCCACTCGATAGACCCACAGATCTGCCATTAACACACAGCAGTCGCATGCGCGGCATACGGCCATTTCAGCCCATACGCGACTTTACGCGCGAAGACTTTGAGAATGGACCTCCCATGTCAACGAAACAAAAACGCTCCATTACCATTTTACGCGAAATACCCTTTGTGGTGGCATTCAATAAGCGTGTGAGCATACTTCAGGGTCTGGTCGCAGCCAATAAGATGCGTGTGCAGGGTCATCTGCAGGCCTTTCTTCAAGGTCCCTCCATTATGATAACTGTTCGCCGAACGCATCTCTACGAGGATGCCTACGACAAGCTACGTCCAGAGAATGGTATGTATAAATGTCAATTGAATAATTAATTATTATTAAATAATGTCAATTTTATTATATTTCCAGAGCCGGACCTGCGCTTAAAGTTTCGTATACAGTTTGTCTCCTCGCTGGGATTGGATGAGGCGGGCATTGATGGTGGCGGCGTTTTTCGTGAATTTCTATCGGAGCTCATTAAAACCGCCTTTGATCCCAATCGTGGCTTCTTTATGTAAGTGTAAAATCAAACTGTTCCACAACAAAATACTTATTTGCCTATCCCTACATCTGCGCAGGGTAACGACGGACAACAAATTGTATCCCAATCCAAATGTGGCGGATCTCTTTAGCGACTTTGAGAAGCACTATTATTTTATTGGTCGCATCCTGGGCAAAGCAATCTATGAGAATCTTTTGGTCGAGCTTCCACTGGCCGAGTTCTTTTTAACCAAACTGGCTGGCAAATATTCCGATGTGGATATACATCAATTGGCCTCACTTGATCCAGAGCTTTATCGCAATTTGCTTTACCTCAAAGACTATGCAGGCGATGTGAGTGAATTGAATTTGGATTTTACAGTCGCAAGCAGTTCGCTGGGACAGACCCAGGTGGTGGAACTGAAACCTCAAGGCCAAAGCATCCCAGTTACAAATTCGAATCGTATCGAGTATCTGCAGCTGATAGCTAACTATAAGTTAAATGTGCAAATCAAACGTCACTGCAAAGCCTTCCGCAAGGGACTATCCAATGTGCTGCCCATTGAATGGCTCTACATGTTTAGCAACAAGGAGCTGCAGATACTAATCTCTGGCGCTGAAATACCCATCGATTTGGATGATTTGAAAAAGCACTGCAAATATGGTGGCGAATACACGCCCGAGCATCCCTCAATCGTGGCCTTTTGGGCGGCAGTCGAAGGCTTTGACGATCTACAACGACGCCAGCTTCTTAAATTTGTCACCAGCTGCTCGAGGCCGCCATTGCTGGGCTTTAAGGTTAGTACCACATATTTAACTAAGCTTTAATAGCATTTAATAAAACTATGTTTATTTGCAGGACTTGGATCCGCCATTCTTCATACAGAACGCTGGCGATATGGAGCGTCTGCCAACGGCCAGCACCTGTACGAATCTATTGAAGCTGCCTCCATTTAATACCATTGAACAGATGCGCGAAAAGTTGCTATATGCCATACAGTCTGGTGTTGGTTTTGAACTTAGCTAAAATGTATCCCGCCTAATTCTTACACATGCTGTTCACACTCACACACATACACACACACTCACACACCTACACTCACACACATATCAAATGCAATAAACCCACACACACACACACACACACCGATACCGATTCGGGATCACCTAATCCAGCAGAAACAGAGGCTGGTGAATCAACAATTCCAGTTCATTTAGATATGTACATTATGATTAACGTACTAATTAACTGTCAAATGATTTGAGGTATGTTTTCCTCAAGTTTATTATTTTAGTTAATTTCCTATGTTTTTCTTTTCGTATTACAAAATATAAATGTAAAGAAAAAGAACAAACAAAATAAATAAAGAACAACAATTTGTGTACAAATATTTAAACATGAAGTGTAAAAAACTCTTTAAATTAATGATGTACATGGGACCTTTTGTGTGGTCATGTGTGACTGTATGTGTGATTGTCTGGTACAGGCTGCTATTTCCGTTTCATTGCGACACAAAGCAAGCGGAAGTGCACGCAAATGGACACAGAAGCTGCACAACAGGTGCAAAGATCCTGCTGCCCAGTTTATGACTTCATTTAAAGACAACTGCCAGTTGAATTCACACACATTTGATTAAAAACAAGTTGATTCAAAATCTTAGAAAACAAGGCAAGCGAATCTTCTGTTGAAATTTTGAGGAAAATATTTGATGGTGATTCTGGTTATTTTCGTTATTATACAAACTTTTTTAATTCATTCTTTTCTGGTTTTAGATCACATTTAGAATTACAAAGCATATCAACCTATAGTCAATACGATTAAGATTCTGATTGCAAATTTCTACTTAAATGTTTAGTAAATAGGTATATTTAATATTTTGTAATCTTAAACAGTTTATAAGTACTTCTACTTGTAGCACTAAGATTAATAAGCAATAAATCAAATCAAAATCAAATTCAAAATATAATTTTGAATATTTTTGAGTTCAATAAAAATTCAAATAAAATTTATAAGAGACTTTGGTTAGCAATTTAATTTAAAACAAATGTCAAGGAATATTAATTAGGGAAACCCGCGCGTCTAGAACTTTAATGACAAGACTTAAATATATGTTAAATAGAACTCGCATTTAATGTTTTTTTTTTTTATTATTCACGGTAGAACTCATTATACCCTTCACACATGTGAAACAGGGTATATTGAGTTTGTCATGAATCTGTAACGCCATAAACTATATATCAAAATGATCAAGACGAGCTCAGTTATTGATTTCCGCGTGTCCGTCCCTGCGTCCGTCTATCTGTTTCAACACTATTTCCGGGCAAACTGCTGAACTGATCTTGATGAAACTTTCACAGATTGCTTAGATCATGTCGGGGTTGTTCACTATAAAATTTCATCTCACTCGGAGCATTCTACGACATAGCCACCATACAAATTGACCATATCGTACTATAAAAAAAAATATTAATCCATGTGTGAAGGGTATCATAGTCTTGGCATAGCCAAAATTAACTATGCGGCACTTGTTTTAACTTACCTTAGTTTACCACATTTCGTGAAATTAATAAGCATTTGAAGGAATGCTTAGATTATCTGCTTATATAAGTTTCTTTCATGATGAATTCAATAGCTTAAGCGTATAGAGAACCTATTTTCGTCTCGCTATTTTCCGTTTAATTGTTTGGCCTGTTGTATGATGCGTTCATAGATGATTTGTGGCGCTGTTGTTGCATAGAGGAAGTCAATGTGATTATAGCCGTGCACCTGATACAGCTTAATGCGACTGTGCTTTAGTTCGCGCACCAAATGATGTACATCCTGTCGACTGGACAACGCATCCCGGTTGCCATAGAACAGCATCATATTCAGTCGCACATTCTGCAGTTGATAGGCAGGAGGTGTTGACTGCCCATAGCGCTGGGAGTTCATTTTTGCCGAGCGAAAGTCATACTGCTGGAATTTACCTGAATGCAAAGAGTAAGAGTAAAGAACTGTTGCAGCTGGTGCTGTCATTTTGAGGCATGCATTGTCTTACCGCTGTTGATGAGCTGGCCAAAGTGCAGCAGTTGGCCACGTGAGATGCCCGCCGGTGTCGTCTCCAGTATGCGTGGGAATATGTGCTGGAAAATGTATGCCAAAAATGTTCAATTTATGAGGCTCAAAAGCCAAATGACAAAATCATTGAAATTTACGAAGAATTCTTGTCCTACTTGATCCTAACCTAACTGTCAGTTCGTTGTTGCTGCTGCTGCTATTTCCGTAGCAATGTGTGATACAAAGTGCACGGAAGTGAATGCAGCTTCAGCACAAACAAACAAACCAACGCACACACACTTACACAAAGCTTGCCTGCGTGATATGTGAAGCAGGAGTTTCTGTTTCTGTTACGCTCCTTGGGCATTGCATTGACTTAACGACTTGTTGTTCATGTTGTTCGTTTGATTTTGAAGTGATTAGACTGGCTTAAACGCATCGTTTTTAAGTCAGTTGCAGTTTGTGTGCGCAATCAACAAGCAGTAAAAATGGAAAGTTAAGTGTAGAATTTTATCAATTTTATAATTTTATATAAGCTTTTGAGCAAGTTCTTCACAAAGCTTTAATATTAATATACTTTAATATAAATAATGAATAAGCAGCTTTCATAAAATATGCAATTGCAATTTCTGAATACAAAGTATACATTTAAGATTCTAGTAACCATTCTGCATAAGCCAAGAAGTTTTTTGTATTTTTACAGATTTCTGAGACAGTTCACGTCCTGCGGCGACATATTTTGTTTTGTTTTGATGCTTATTTGATTTTCCGGCTGCCCGCTGCATTTCATTTCATTTCTTTTTGCTATTCTTTCTTTGTACATTGCTGGCTTCATTTCAATTGCTGCAACTTGTGGCAAATTGTTGTGTGTGTGTGTGTGTTTGTATCGCTTCACAGCCGGCAGCTTGTTTGCCTTTCCTAAGTTCTTCTCACTATATATAGTTTTTGTTTCCTTTCTTTTTTTTTGTCAGTGCTGTTGTTGCCTTAAATCATGCTTCACGCATTGCAGTTGCAAAGTGTGTTGAACTTTATGTGGCGTAAAGATAACACAGGGAAGAGGGGAAGCAAGCTCTCAGCTAAATATGCACAAATATTTATTTGCGCGGGCAGCAAGTTGGGGGTATCAAAAGGGAACGCGTGGAGCTGAGCTGTGTATTGAGCGGCATGTTTGGCAGTTGTCACAGTGTAACACAACCAACAACCTCTTTATTCCTTTCCTTCCCTCCGCACCCTTCCCCTAACAATGTTGTAGGAAAGTCATCGCCTTTCGCTATTTGCTTAGCAATTTTGTTGCCTGAACCAGCGTCAGAGGAGTCGCTGTCTATTACTATTTGCCTGCTTGTTTGTTGACAGTTTTTGTTTTTGTTATTTTTTGTTGCTGCTATTTTCTTTCTTATACATATAGACGCCATCAAGAAGATTTACGTAAAGATAAGGCACGCGGTTGCACTTCACATCGTCGCTTGAGATTTGGTCGACTTGACTTTAAATTCGAAATGTGAGAAGTGTATTTGAAGATTTTATTGCAAGGATAAAGTAAAATTTTTATTGTACTTACTTTGTTGCTTTTTCAAGATAAAAAACTAGTTTTTATGCATGATTTTGAAAAATAATCATAGAACTTTAACAAAACTGATTTTTTATAAATATATAAGCAAAAATCTGTTTTAATTTCTTGAAGATCTTATCATCAAATTTTTATTTCCTAGACTTTTTGGTACGTATTTTGCTTAGATTTCCTCTCGTGTTGACCAATAAAACTTTATAATGCAAAGCAACAATAATTTGACAAAACAATACTAAAAAGAAAAGTTGGAAAACATATTCATACCCAGCACGAGTTTAAAGCAATTCATATTACTCACTCGTCCTTTCTGTTGAATAACTCAATTTTCACACAACTCGGCTATCCCGAACTGAAGTACAAAAGAGATTCACCGAACTATCTATTGCCTGTCAAACTTTTACACCTTTTTGGGGCACCTGTAATGAAAAAAAAAAAACAACTTCTGCTGCCACACACACACACACACACATACATATATACACAAGCTGTTTTATAGTTTACAGTTTCCGTTTCCTTTATTCCTTTTTTGTGTTGGCCAAAGCCAATTGCTGGTGCCCTTAGCCCCTAATAACTAACAGGCACTTGGCGCCAAGCTCTTCGAGGCGCTCTCTCATCTCGTCCACTTTGTGTGTAGGTCCATACTAAGCCTTTTAAGCACGCCCCACACCCATACAAGGACGCACACAGATAAGCCATAAAGTTTTTGGGGTAAAAATAACATGAACGCGATTTATTTGCCATATTTCATGGCAAAACACACAAAATTTAAATGTGCCGTGTGCGAAAACAAAAAGTGTTTAAGGCAACGTGGCGTATACGTAATGTGTGTTGTATAGTTAACCGTTTGTGTAGTGCGGGTGGAGGGAGGATTCGGGTTCGTGACCAGGCAGCTGCCAGTGCCCAACCGATTGCTCCTGGGCGAGGCAAAAAGTTTAGCGCACCTTTTGGTTTACATTACAGCACAAAAAATCCACATCTATATTGGTCTTTTCGAATGTCATCGAATATGAAATGCTCTCACTAATAAAAAAATGGAATACATCTATCTATAAACAATAATTCTGTGTTTCTAAAGAACATTATAATAAATAAACCTAAAATCGCTGAGACTTAACGGAGAATAATAAAGTTGTGAGAAGCATTAGCAAGGGAAGCAACATATGAATGAAAAGTCATACGAGAATACCTAACGTACTGTGCTAAATTGAATGCTATAGTTAAGCAACTCTTTGCCGCTCTTTATGAAATAAACGTGCTACAGTAGTTGGCACAACTGGCTGGAGCAGGCAGCTCGTTTACGCATTTAAATTCAAATAACTTTTATTACCAAAACTAAAGCCGGCACTTGAATGTGTTTCACTCTTTTTCTCTGTGTGTGTGTGTCTGTTTGTGTGGGTGTGCACACTCCTGAGTGCAATAAAAACTTTTTGCATACAAGCGAAACTTTGGGGCCCGCTTTGTTGTCTAAATTATGGCTGCATATATAATCGTTTGCTCGGCTCGATGTACTCACACGATCCAATGGATACTCGCTGAAGCCCACATACAGCGATGTGAGCAGCAAACAGAGCGCATAGGTGGGAAGAGCAGCGCTGCACAGCAGCTGTCCACCTGCCTGGGTCAATGACGTCGATGGCAGCAGTTCGTGCAGGCCCAGCTGATTGAGAAGTAGCTAAACAAACAGATGTCTTAAACGTTTTCATCATAATTATTAAGTATACGCGTACCGTCACCGCATCTGGATCGCTGGCCAATAAACGCAATGGCGGGCTGCTTAAATGCTTCAAGAATGCTATGGGCGCTAGCAGAGCAGCGCTAGCGATGCGCTCACTAAAATCTGGACGCTGCGAGAGCAGAACGAGCAGCACAGTGGTGCCTTGGGAATGGCCCACATAGTGTAGTCTTTGCTGACCCGTCACACGCAGCACATGCTGCACAATGGCGGGCAGATCATAGATGCCAATCTCATGCCAAGTAAAGTGCCAAAACTCAGCTTGACTTGCGGATAGAGTGCGATGACGCCTCGATTGGGTTGTGCCCCTTGCATTTGGCAGCCAAACATCAAAGCATTGTGCATGCAACTGAAAAGCCAAAGCGCGTGCGCGCCCAGCTGCCACAAAATCAGCCGATGAACCAATAAGGCCGTGCATCAGCACAAACGGCAGCTGAACGGGGCAACTTTGATTTTGTGGCGGCGGAATGCGTTGCATTGTCAGCTCATAACCGTCGACAGTTTCCACATGATGCACTTCACACTCAGCTCGATTGCGATACACTTTCTCACATATCGGATCCGAACCGAATGCGCCATTCCAACTTATTAGTTGGAGTCCAATAATGACACATATAAAAAGCATTTTTTTTATTACAGTTATTTATATTGTTATTATTAATTGTTAAAATTCTTGTTCACGAATTGACAATTGAATTTTTATCACAAATAATAGCATGGTGAATTAATTTGGTTTCACTTCAGCCCTAAAATACTTGATAAATCTTTCATACTCCTTTTAGTAAGGTATCGATAATAGCTTGTTTTTATACATCCTTTAACAATGTTTTTATGTTCAATATTAAATCCATTTCACCAATTATTATACGTATTTAAGATGTGTGTTGCTTTGAACGCGACGTACAAGCGTTGACTGTGGTCCAAGCGTGAGCTGCTTACAGGTTTTTGTTAAAAGCGGCGTATACGTAATGTAAATACTTAACAGTCTACAGAGAGGGATAATAAGAGTGAGAGAGCTAATCACAGAGCGGGCGTGCTGTGCACATAGTACTTACATAAATACATATTTGCATACTAACATACATACATGCAGGGCCATTGCTAATGCTCCCATAAACAAACAAATATCGAGCGTTTTGTTTGTTTTTGTTTTGTTGTAGCTATCAATTGATCAATTGACGACAACTAATACATTTTGCAACTATTTAAAAATAACAAAAATTTGAAACTCAAAATTAAAGATATAAAATGACAACGAAACTTAACTTACTTTTGAATTAACTTACACAAATTATGTTGCAATAGATAGAAGTTAATAAAGAAGAATTGTCAACTTCATAAATAAATATGTTAGAGTATTTAATAGGCTTCTACTTGAACGTTAAATATTGTAGACTGTTTATCTAACTTGTATCAAGCCAAACTTGTTAGATTTATGCTAAACATTGTCGACGTGTTAATTACTGGGCCAACAAAAAAAAATAGGCTCAACATAAATAATTCACCAAAACGTTTGGTGAATGATAAGATTCCTGGGGTCAATTTAGCTTCAAGCGGTGGCAGCAACAGCGGCAACATTGGCATTGGCGGTGATGCGGCCGTGTCGCCCTAATTACCAATATTAATTTACTGCAAAATTTGGTGCTTTGTGGTTGAAAACTTCAAGCTAACAAACAGCAGCAGCATTATAAATGTCACACATCTGGCATATATACATATTAATGCGCTACAAGTGTGCGTGTGTGTTCGTGTGTGTGTGTGTAGATGAGAGGCACATGCTTAACGGCCTATGTGATTTACAATTGGAATTACGTCTACGTGTTGAAAATGCAATCGTGCTAATTAAAATGACCGCGATAGGGCGTGTGAAACTTATTACATATTGGATATCTGTTCATCCGACTGCCAAAGAGAAAGAGAGAAAGAAGGGGAAGCAACTGAAAGGGGAAGGGACCATTGATAGTGTGGTCTGCCGCCGAACTGAGCTATGCATCAATATTCAGTTTGTTATAGCCTCGCACTTCATTGACGTCATCAACAACAAGTTTGGTTTGGTCTTCATTTAATGCATTTTAACGCTTACTTTTGCAGCGAATTTTTTAGCGCACTTAAAAATGCTATTATATATTGTTTTAGATATGCATTTATGCGTTAAACTGTTTGTTGAAGTGGAAAATGATTGGATTGTGGATAATTAATTAATTAGTTGTTAATATTTTAATTATGAATTTCAATGGATAAGTTGTAAGATTAGACAACTCATAACTTTAAAATTTATAGCTATTTGTTGAGCTATCATTATAATTGGGTGGCGGGTATCTATAATCTGTTCTCATCCATTTACTCAGACTTTGCATACACAAAATGACTTAATTAAAAACGTAGTGCTCATTAAATTGAATGCGATTCCTCAAGCAAAATTTGCCAGACAACGACAAACGTTACACCTGCCACCAGACAAACAAACAAACAGAGACAAAGGCTACGGTCGACAGGATGATGCACTTGCTTATGGATAAACAAGAGGAAAGGGAAGGGCTAGGTGGTTAGGGAGAGTGTTGCTTGAGTTGATGACGACGTTGATGATGACATTATCTCATGCTCATTGAACGCAAATGTGGCGTTTTGTCGCACACCATAAAAAAAGAAGAAGAGGAAAGCGCAGAAGATGAAGAAATGAAGACGAGTGCAACAACATCAAAAACTACAAACGCCAAAACAATGAAAAAGAAGAACAACATTCTGTATCGTATAAGAAATGCATCCGAATTTTGAGTTTTTAGCTTTGCTTTGTTTTATTTTTGCCAGACATTCATTCTTTATGCTCTCCATTCTTGCCACCCTCTTCATTCACTTATTTGCCTTATGTGTCGTTTGTGCTGTTGTGTAAAAAAAATGTTTTTGTAATACGCCAACAACAGCAAACATCAAAAATAGCATTTGCAATCGGAGCTGCGGTTTTGCTTTTTTCAGAAAATATTTTCAAAAAAACAATAACCTAACCAAACCAAAACAATGGTAAATTCTAGTTTTAGCAAGGTGAAACTTTAAATACTCTAAATGGATATAGATATATATATTTTAAGGTGAATCTTGATTAGATTTTTCAGCGATCTTCCAATTGAGAACACCAACCTTATAAGCAAACGTTGCTGGTGCTGTTGCTCTGAATTCTCAGTCTGTTCAGTTCAGTGACTCATTTGTTGACATAATTTCAAGAAAATTGCGAGCATAAAGTTTTCCTGCCTAACGGTCAAAACTTGAGTATTTTTTTTTTTTCGTTCCTTCTTTTATTCTTTTGAGTTAGTTGTTAACGAATTAAGGCAGCGGCGCTTAAGGCGGCATTTAAATTGACTTTAATCGTGGGGCATGCCGCACAGCACTCGACCATTAGTAACACCCCCTACCCGCTGGATTCGCTCTGTTTGTGTTTGTGTGTGTGTGTCTCTGTCTCAGTCTGGCAATGTTTACGCCAAGTACTTAACAACTTTAATGAGCGACGGGCAGCAAGCAAAAAACTGCCGAGAATCCAAAGTAGCCAACGCGCACTTAATACTAATGGCTGTCATTATCCTTTATCCTTTTGGCTGTCGCTACAAACTGTCAGTCTATAGCTCTCTCTCTTTTTTTTCTCTCACTGACCGGCTGTTTATCTGGCATTTTGCTAGCACGCACATTTATTAGGCAAACCAAAGTCCTCCTCCGCCCCCTGCAAACAAGTGAAAACCAACTTAGCCAAAAGGAATAAGAAAGCAAACAAAGAACAACAGACAAAAAAATTAAGTTAAGTCAATTTAAAAAAGTTTTTGCTTTTATATTTTGGCTTTTCTTTTTTCGTACTTTATTGTCTGTTTGCTGTTTGTTGTTTGTTGTTGTTTGACAAAAAACGAATTAAGCCAGAAAGCAAAACTTTAAGTAGCTTTTGTGTCGGAGAAAGTATTAAAATCGTTTCTCAAATGGAACTGAATGAGACAAGAGTGCCGTCCTCCTACCTCCTCTACCCGCCTCTACCCGCCTCTATACTCTTTGCGTGCACAAAAGTAAGTGGCCAAAAGAATCCCATGCGCCGAGTGTCCTTGAGTCATATTTACTTAACTTTGGCTCAAGAGC
This sequence comes from Scaptomyza flava, assembly GCA_030179655.1. Taxonomy (NCBI): domain Eukaryota; kingdom Metazoa; phylum Arthropoda; class Insecta; order Diptera; family Drosophilidae; genus Scaptomyza; species Scaptomyza flava. Next base: position 78,815,117 of record JARNME010000404.1, on the reverse strand, counting down.
CTGCCATCCTTCGAAGAGCCCAGTTGCCCAGGCCCTGGCTCATAGCAAGCCCCCAGTCCTTTTCCCAACTCAGGGTCGAAGCTTGTTTTTCTGTGCACGCAATTTACGCAAGATATTTTTTGATTTTATGCTTGCAAAATATATATATTTTCACCCGTGTTGAGTATACCAAAATTGTTTGGAGCACATCTAAAGTTACAAATTTCGGTTCGGTATTGGCTTAAGAGGCTGCCATTGAGCTGAGAGCTTGTAGAAACGTTCGAATGTTCAGAACACAAATTGAAAAAAGGGATTACAAACATTTTATTGTTAGCTCGAAAGTTGAATATAATTGCAATATGTAAGCTTGAATTGCACTTAAAAACTACGAAATGAATGAACAAAGCCTGCAAAACTATGAAAAATATTCAATTGTACATTGTTTTTGCAAAGTAATTAAACATTTTTCCAAAGTCAATATGTTTTATCATATCTTTAAATATTGTTTATGATTTAACATAATCTAGGAAATGATTTCATAAATACCTAGTTTATTTTATTAATACATAAAACACTTTAAATTGAAATTATTGCTTAATCCCACTAAAATTTGACAAGTATTCTGTTTAATTATTAAATGAAATTCTCAGAAAGATTACGCTTAAGCCGTTTGTTAAGTTGGTAAGGTATGCTTGAATAGTGGCAAAAGGCGCTGCCAGCTGTTTACACAATTTGCCACAAAATCAGAGTAAGATCCTAACCTTTCAAGTGGGGCAAACCATTAAGTTTTTATCTTTGTGCAAGATTCTCGCTTTACTACAACAACAGCAGCAACAGTATTCGTTTCTTGGTTTCGTTTGCACAGGAAAGACACGCAAGCAGCTGACTCTGGTGCTAGCTGGGATGCTGACAGCTCAAGGATTGCGCACCTGCTCCAACGCCCGCATCCGCGGGCAAAGTCAGGGCGACAACAACAGCAACAGCAACAACAATAACAACAACAACATCGAGAACACCGGCGGCATAAATCGCGCCATGAGTTTCAACTTTCAACAAAGATGTAAGCCAAGTTAATTGCTTTTTGTTGCCTTGCTACCTTTTTTGCGCTGCAATGTCAACAATGAAACTAACGGCTGCTCCAGCTCTTATTTGCTTCTGTTGTTGTTGTTGCTTTTGCCGTTGCCGTTGCCGTTGCCCGTTTGCTGCTATTTGAGCAGCTCTTCACAAAGAACAACTTGGCAGCAAACGGTAACTTGGCTTTTAGCTGTGTTTACGAGCAGCGAACGCAGCCATTTTGTTGCCAGCTAGCAAAAGGCTCTTGAAAAGTCGATGCCTAACCTTAGGCGCAGCCCAAGTGCTCTGTCAGCCTCGCCCTGTTCCATTCCATACCATTTCATTCCGTTGCTTTGCGTGCAAGAGCATCACTTGGCTAGCGTCCAAGATCCAAGTGAGTTACGCCCTCTCTCGCCCCTCGCCCCCTCGCCCCATTATAAATGATTAAAATCGGCAATGGAGAGGCGACTTTGGCTACAATCAATTTACAATTCATGGCGCTAAAGCAAAAAGTCGCTAGCAAATCAGTCAACTGTGAATATTGCAAAATGAGCTTCCGCCTTCGCATACACTTCCGGCAGCAATTTCCGTTTCCTCATTACCTTTTAATACCCTGCACACAAGAAGAAAGCAAGAAAGAGATTTTTTTTTTATGCCAGTCAGGGTTAAACATTTTTATTAAATTTGCATCAATAATTCTCCTAATTATCATATTTTTTCTTGAAATATGTTTAGTTTCTTTTAGGTTTGAGAGCTTGCTTGTGTTTTTTACAGGGTATTAAGCAGTAAATCACTTACCCTTGCAGCATTCAAAATGTGTGCTACTTTTTGCCATCTTTTGGACAGTCCCTTTGGAATGGAAAGAAAATGAGAGAGGGTGAGGTTAGGGGGCGTGCGCACTCGCGCCTTCATATGACAATTTATTATGCTTCCAGCTTTCGATTTAAATTGCTTGACAATTATTACACAATGACGAAAAGGGCCACATAGCATCGATGGCATCATTATCCTGAGTTCTGAGTCCCGAATGCGAATTCGACAAATTTATATACGCTTCGAGTGGTGGAGAATAGAAGAAAGAGAAAGAGAGATAGAGAAATTGGGATGCGAGGCCAGACCAGACCGGAACTCAGAATTAATGATGGCAAATTTGCAAAGTTCACAAATTTCTTATTAGTTGTTCAGTAGCTGACGATGCGAACAAGACGAGACGCCGCCTCATCCGCTCCATCCTCCTTCCCGGGCTTCATATTTCATTTGGGGTTTTTAGTTTTGGGGCTCGTCGCTTTGCTGCGGTTTCAAGTTTTCGCACTTCGGGCCCGCCAGCGTCGAGCACAAAATTTCCCAAGCGCTCTAATTTGAATTTTAATTGAGGTCTCTTTGTGGTTAAATATACATGTATTTTTTTTATTTACTATTAAATGCTTTTCATTTTCCGTTGTTTTCGTTTTATTTTTTTTTTTGTTGGTTGCTTCGTTAATTAACAATAATTATAAATAATTATTATGCTGTTCAGGTTTTCTTGGGGCTACGTGACTCAGTTGGTGCTAGATGAAATGATTTTTGGGGAAGCCATTTTTATGAGCTTAATTCTTAACGAGTTTTAGTCGTGTTCCCTCCTTCTAGCTACTGATTTTATTCGTAAATATTAAAAAAAATTATTGATTGATGATAATGACATTACTATTTTCAAATATACTGACATAAAATAGATTTCGCTTTGATAGAATTATATTTTAAATGTATTATTTTTGCTAAAACTTTCATTAAATGCATAGCATAGATATAATTCAATAAATTGTATAAATTTATTTTTATTTATTAGAATAATTTTTTTTATAGATATGTGTTTGTAGCACATAAGTCTAGCTATTATGGCTTTTATTTCAACATCAAATCAATGCGAAAATCTTTTATGTTTTATGCACATTTCACATGTTATGCCATACTAAAAAATCTGACGTGCAAATCGTTTGCAAAGCTCATCACATAAAATGTACAAAATCAAACATACAAATATATACTTTTTTAAATTTAAGGAATAAAAAATTGGAAATTGCATTGTACACAAAGGCCCGTTTCACTGCTGGCAAACGTTTTTTTTTCAGCGTTGAGTGGCAAATAAAAAAAAGGGAACCAAATTGTGCCATATATCTAGTCGGACATATCGTTCGGGTAAATCGCATGTAAATATAATTTTAATTGCGCAAAAAACGTGAAACAAATAAATCAAACAGCGAAAATTTTCACATAACTCTGTTCAAAAAAAAAAGACAAACAAACGGCAAACGGCAATGGCTATTGCAATTGCAATTGCGAGTTTTCGCGATTGCAGATATTATTATTAAAACTTGCTTCTGCCATAGAAATTGTAAATTGAATTGCCAACGGTTTGTGTTTTGTTTGCCTTTTAGTGTGCTTGAAAGCAAAGCGAGTATAGAGCTCCAAACAATAAAAAAAGAAGCGCAAGCACATTGAAAAGAAGAAAATCAAATATGCTCTTGTCAAACGAAATCAATTTAATTAATATATATATCGAAATCTGTTTAAAACTTGACAGGTTCCATTTAATTGCGAGTTAAAAGTTAAAGTTCCACAGATGAACAAACGTTTAACTTGTAGGAATTTAATGAAAATTTCCATCTCTCTCTTTCGACATTTTTAGCATACAACTTGGGCAAGATTACTAAGTGCTTTCAATTCCTTTGCTAAAGTCGATTTTTTTCTGCAGCCGCATCTAAAAAATTAAAGTAAAACCAACATTTTCTTTTTTTTAGTTTTTTTTTTCCATTGCTTTATTTTTTAGGTTTTATTTTTCTAATCTTTGACGCAGTTTTTCTTCTTGCATTTCCATGCATTTTCTACAATTGCACTACTTGGCTAGCTGACGCTGACAAGCATTTGTTATTAAATATTCGCTTGCGTTTATTTGATTTATGTTTCTTTCATTTGATTTATGGTTTTAACTCCGACATCGTACGAATTGAATTAAATTTGAATTCATTTTTGCATTACAATTTTTTGATTTCAGCCGATTGCGTGACACAATTCTTTCATTCATTTACGTAATTATTTAAATACAAGCTTACAATAATGAATTAATTTTAATTTTTATATTAAGCCCATTTGCGCGGACTAATTTTTGTGTGTGTTTTTTGTTGTTGTTTGCAGTGCTGCTTACACATTTAATTTGTAATTTGTTAATAATTACTTTTTACCATTGATCGTTTGCTACAAAAAAGCTCATTGCGTGTATTTGCTAGCAAGTTGTTTTTTTTTATCGTTAGTTTATTGCAACTTGAGGTTGAAGCCTAAGCTAAGCGCTGTTAAATGTGCTACACACATTTCTAGACATATTTAGTTTAAGCACATAGAAAAACAACAGCAACAACATCAATACGCATGTATATGGGTGTGTGTGTGTTAAAGGTGTATATAGAAAAGTTTTAATAATTTTTTTATTTAAAAAAATAATTAGTTTCAGAATACAAAAATGCCCTTGGACTTTGAAATTTGGACTTTTGGAACTGCTCAATTTTGGCAGTTTGTTTAACGGCTATAAATATTTAATGAGTTTGTTTATTTTTGTGTGTTTTTATGTTTTTTTTTTTGGTTTTTGGCAGGTACCTGATACTAAAATATCATTTACGGGGAGAGCAGGCTGTGGGTTCAAGCAAATCAAGTGTAAAATATATGTATAAATATGTCATTTTGGTTTCGCCTGCGTGTAAAAGCGCCTAAAAGCGAGCTATTTCCTACAGCACAAAATGTTAGTGATTGAGTTTTGTTTTTATATATTTTATATTTGTATACATACAGTTAGAATATATGTATATTAATTAATGTATATATATAAATACACCGATACAAGTATGGCAAAAAACTTTGAGTTCACTTCAAGCCTACACACACATAAATAGTATATATTTTAAATAAATATTAGTTCACATAGCTCGTATTATTATTAATGATAGCTTGTAAATATTGATTTTTGTTTTCTTTTATCGCTTTGATTTTGCTTATTCACATCTAACACTTAGCCTAACTGTAGCTTTTTGGTTTTTTTTTTTTTGTCTTATATAGCTTTGGTTTAAATTTTGTTTGTTTACCTTTTTAGTTTAACACTTAGGGTTTTTAGCAATTGGAGCTACGGACTTGTTTGGCTTTGAGTGCCATTTGTTGCACCGATAGACTCCAATTATTGGACGAATTGTTGATATACGTTGCGGTTCATGCTCAAAAAGTGAGATAGAAAGATAGAGTGTGTGAGTTGGAGAAATAGATTGAAGAGAGTTTAAAAGCGTTGCCTATTTGTAGATTAGAGCGTAGCGTTGAGTAGAAAGCAGCAGCTTTGAGTTTTTAACTCAGCAATCAGCCTCAAAACATAAAGTATTAAATAATAATTTTCATTCAAACTTTAAGGAATATAATAAAATATTGTTAAACAATGTAAAATCTGTCAAAAATATTCAATACAAATTGTTAAAAATATGCTGCTGACATAATTTGGATTTAATGCTATGTGATGCCAGCATTAATTGATGCTGATGCCACTTTAATAAAACAACAGCGAAAATGTATTTGTTGTTGAGCTGCGTCTATATATATTTGTGAAGCTTAAAAGCAATACGTTTGCAAAAACATGGCTCGTTTATGTAGTGGAAAAACAGCAAATATGCACACCCAAACACACACACACACACACACACATACGCTACTTGGCACACAATCACATGCTTCGACAAGCACAAGTTTCAATTTGTTGCACTTTTTAAGCATTAAGTAGCTGCCCAAGCGCCCGGACTTAAATGCTATACGTTTTCAATGCGTGTGCATTTGTGTGTGTGTGTGTGTGTTTTTTGTGCATGTGCTCGTGTGCGTTTGCCAGCAAAGCGGTTTAGTTGCATTTTAGCTTTTAACAGCTACTAAATTTTTTACATTTTCGTAGATATTTGTTTTCATTTTTTGTGGATTTGTTTACCCTTGCAGAACGCACTCGAATCGCGTCATGAAATGTGTAACAGAAACATCGGGTTACTTAACACATCCAAGTAAATTTTCTCTTTAAAATAGTTTCGGCATGAAAATTATAATTTTGAAAAAAAAAAACTCGAATGTAAGACTTTTTTATTTGATACATTTAGTATAGTAGATATCTGCAAGAGTATTAAGTTCTCGGTATGCCGAAATGTTGTTTCCTTTAAATATTTTGATTTTATTTTTCACTGTTTTAGTTTTCTAAATTGTGTTTTGTTTGATTCTTTTTCTTTTTCTCTGTTTCGTTGTTTATACAACATCGAAAGCACACGAATTAAGCACGTTTAGAGCATTTAGTTAATTTTACAAATCACGTTCTAATACACACACATAAAAATCAGTTTTTATTTTCATAAACAAAACTGTAAAAAAACATTTGCCAAAAGTTTCTTAGCGTTTCAACAATTTTGGATACACTTATACTTATACTGTATAAGATTTGTTTTGAGTGGCGCTGAAAAGTATGCTAAACTCTTTTGTTAAATGTTACTTCCCTTTTGCTGCTATCACGTTTTCACACACAGCATACATGTAAGTATATTTATATATATATTTTTTTGCACAAATTGCACTACTTAAGAACTATGGCTTAGAGAATACAAAATACACTCAGCTGACAAATTGTAATACGTACTTTAGTTGCTATATATACTTAATTGTGGGAGGGCACAGGATCACAGGTGCTGTGCTGCCTATGAGCTGTTGTTGCTGTTGAAATTGGACGGCGGTGGCCATTGCCGCTTGATGACAGCAAAGTGAGTCATTTGAAAGGTGTTTGTCAGCTGGCAGCGACGCTCGACAAAGCCAGTTAGACAGTAGCCCATATTGTAGTCCTCCATCGAGATGTTCGATGTCAGATACAGTTTAAACTCATCATTGTATGCCAACTGTGATTTGGACTTTGACTGCCCACGGCTGCCAATAGGACCTTCTGCTCCTCCTCCTCCTCCTCCTCCTACTCCAGCTACACCCGCTGATGCTGCGGATGCTGTTGTTGTTGCTGGTGTCGTTGATGATGCTGGTGTTGCTGCCGCTGTTATTGGCGGCCTGCGAAAATGTCCGGCAATCAGCAGCGAGCCCTGCTGCTCCATCGGCAACATTCTGGCCTTCGTTGCCAGCCTTTGCGTACCAGCGCATTCGACAATGCGACAACGATTGGGCTGCCACCAGCAGGGCGTGATGGTCCAGTAACTCGATGAGGCAGTCCTCGCCCAACCCTCCTCCGGATACAGCAATATCTGTGAGTATAAAAGTAAGAGAGAAAGAGTGAGAGAGAGTGAGATTTTTAGCCAGCTACCAATTGCAAATTGGTTTTGTGTGTCGCTGCACTGCTGTCGCACTTTAATTGAAAATCGCAATTAAAAAGTGCAAACTGTTCCACATTTGCATCCTTAGCATCGAGTCGGTTTAGTCATTGTTTAAGTCCTAACCAAACGCAGTTTATATGCACACTCAACTGGCACTCATTAGTTAATTGCCATTAAATATTTCGATACTTGAACCATTAAACTGCTGCTAATTAATTAAATGCTACAAAAAATAAACATATGAAAACTGTTTGTGACGTTTTTATTGCTTTCAAAAAGGGAATGTTTAATAATTGAATAGCAGTGTAGTCAGATTTTCCAATACTACATTAGCACATTTAAATTTTAAATATTTTTAAGTTTAAAATAAAATTTATTTATCAAAGTTTTTTTTTTTTTTTGCCAATTCCTAGCTTTAATTTGAATGAAATTGAGCTGTGAAAATGCATTGCAATATGTTTTGTTGTTGTTTTTTTTAGCATAAAATATTTTTTTAAATATTATTTTAACACTGCAGCAAACCGCAAATGTTCTTGTTATTGTTGCTGTGGTCTGCTGTAGCATGTGGCATGTGGCACTTGGCTGCTTTATCAACGGCAGCTCATAAATAACATGTGTTAGTTAGTTTATCATCAACTGGCAGCGATTTTGCATGCGGTCATTCGCGGCCACAGCAAAGAATTTCATTATTAATTCATACACTCATTTATTTTTAACCGCGCGCACAACCAGGCGTATGCTTAATAAGCCATTGCAACTGATGAGAACGCTAATCAAACACTGAATTAAACGCACAATGGAGCGACAGTCAGCAAACTTTACATAAATATTTTTTATTCACTTTCTTTTTTTTTTTGAAGCAAACTGGGAAACGTTGGGATCTAGGAAGACACGAGTAGGGATAAAATAAAAATCTGTGGAATTCAAAAGAACATTTTTTTCAACAGAATTGAAATAAAGCAGCAAAGCGTAAAAGAGAAATGAAAACTTGAGCTCCCGAAGCAGCAGCTTCTGTGTTTGTTGTTATTATTGCGCCTGCCCCCCAAAACGATGGCCAGCGCTGGTCGGTGGCAATGTGCACCGCAGCAAGCGGCAGCAGAAGCAGATGCTTTTGAAATTGAAGTGGCTGCAGCTACAGGCTGACGTTTGTACCTCTAGCTGAGCTTCAGGCATTGTGGCAGCCACAGCCATGCGTTAAATATGGGACTTTAAAAAAATAAAATTCTTATGTGGTTTTCCACATTTTATTTTTTATTTTTTTGGTCGCTATCTTTTTCTTTATCAAAAGGCAATTGTGCAGGTAAATTATTTAAAATTAACGCGGCGCAGACAACGCTTAAAACTTCATGCATTTTTTTTTTTTGCATTTGTATTTGCTCTTAACGCATTTAACAAGGAGACGGCGCAAAAACAATGGGAATTGAGCTGCCACGGCAATGGCGTTTTAATCCCGAATGGAAACCCACTTGACTATTAATGAAAATTAAACGATTTTCGAGTGGCTGCAGTTAAGAGTTAAATGGAAAAAATAATAGTATTAGTATATATATGTATATACGGTGGGTGCGGCGAGAGAATGCAAATGACTCGATGCCAAATACTCATTGATATATTATGATTATTGGGAATAGTTAAAACTAATCCAGATTATCGCTTACAGCCACAGAAGGTTAAGCTATTCAAAAGGTGTTTAAGGCTTAGTTTGGGAAAGTGAATTAGAAGTAATATTGACAACGAATTAAAAAATAATTGGTAAAAATCTGATATAGGTTCCGTAAAAAAAAAACTAAAAAACAATTAAAAAAGTTTTAGGGAAACGAAATGATTTTTAAAAAAGGCCTCGCACCCTTCATTAAATTTATTTTCAGATAGTGTTTGGCTATAATTTCGGAGAATTTATTGAGTATACAACAAGTGAAAAACTAAATTTTTTTAATGTTATTTAATAACCCATTGCTTTATCATATTGTCGAGTCAGCTGTGAATATCTGAACATGTATATATAAAAGGCAATATATTAACATTTGATTGTGTGTGTGTTTGTTTGTGGATTTAAGGAACAAAGACTCTTAAAGCGCTGAACCGATTTTGATGAAATTTAGTTAAGTTATTGTGATAAGCAATCAAGTAATCAATTGAGATGTGTTCTACAATATTCGAAGAGTAGACGGCGAAACAAACGCGTGTTCGAGATCCACTAGTTCTATATATAAAGCAGCTTTAAATATTTATTCAATGCAATGAAAAACTGCCTGGTAATTTATAAGTGTTTTTTGCAACTATTGCGAAATAATTGTCAACTAATTAGTGATAACAATATGTTCAGGCGATGAGGACAAGTGAATTGTATTGTTGTTGTTGCTATTATTCATGTTGTTGTTATGGTTTTGGTCGTTGCATTAAAGCCCAAAAGCATAACCGCAATCGCTGGCCAATATAACGAGCTACAGCATGTGATTGCAATGTTGTTGTGTATTCGTGTGTTCTTGTCCGGGACATCAATCGCCAACAAGATTGGGGCAGTAAGAAGCGTACGTGCTCCATATATGTCAACTTGCCCCATATGGCAAATGTTGCGCTCGAATTGTGCACTCGTGTTTGAAAATTATCAAAAAGGAAAGAAAGACCAGACCCAATAGTTTTAGGACTTTATAGCATGTCGAAGATAAAATACTCTTGCTTGCCAACTGGACAAGTTGGTTCAAATATTTGTATTTCAACATCTCAATTCCATTAGTAAAATATTAAGTATTATATCTAATATACATACATATATCATTCAAAGCCTAAAAAGTAAAGGTCTGCAAGGCTATAATTTAAATAAGGTAGCAAGCCAGTAGAGCAGCGACCTAATAAGCTGCCAGAATGCGCAGTCAAAGCGGTTTTGGGGCGCGAAGCGGTTTCGTATTGGATGTTCATACGAACGCTGCAGTTGGGCCAATTGCATTATTCAAAGTTGCCAAAGTGCATGCTATGAAATTGAAAATGCAACGCAACAAATCGCTTGCCACTATCAAGGGTCATAAAATCCCGCACTCAAACACACACACTCAAACATACACGTGAATGTGCAGAGAGAGAAAATCACTTCCGCTTTTGGCGTCTGCCCTGCAAAATCTGCAACGATGGCAATTTTCAACGCCGGGGCATCAGGTGGCCAAGTCGCTAACAAAATGGCAAAATCGAAAACGTGTCTGTGACTGTAGCTCTCTGTGGTTCTTTCTCAATGTGCGTGCACGTGTGTGTGTGTGTGCTGTGGGGTGTGATTGCAATAGCTATTGCTGCTGCCTTTGCCCAGAAGGCGTCCATAATCGATTTCTGCACGAGGCACGCAATTGTTTGTTGACTTTGGATTTTTATTGCCTTGGCATTTTATTGCCAAGCTGAGTAAATAAATTCTTGCACGTCAACCTTTTAACACCACCCCAACAAACCATTATTCGCTTGCATTGTCAGCTGGCAACTTTGTCTATTAATTTGCTTAATGAGTTCATTGACAAATATTGAACGCAACTCGCTCTCTCTCCCGCATCTATTTCTCTCTGTTCGGCTCTGACTTAACAAATACTACTTAAGTAACTGCCAAGTTTTTCTCAGCTGCTAAAAACTTTTCTCATTTCGTTAGACGGACGCTGACATTAATTAATTAAGTGCTGCCGCAGATATTTCAACACTTTCAACAGTCACTTCGTTTGTCAGCTCGACGACGAATTAGTCAAAAATATATACACTACGTGTTTCGGGCACTTGATGGTAATTACCCGCCCTCATAAGCATGCCACAGTGCGCCAAATCCATCGTAAGCTCAAAAATCAAAGCTTCAACACGATTGCCTGCACTTGAGGCATACACGAAGGCAGGTGGTGTGGTGGTAAGCAGGCGGTGCACTTTGTCTGTCGCATAGCAAAAAACCCTTGCCAACAGACATCCCACATCCGCAGCATCCAGTACCCCCCCTTATAACATCCTACACACTCTCTCTGTGCGTCATTGCCTATAACAATTCATTTGGATTAACAATATGAGAGAAGAGTATGGATGTAAGATAAGAAACTTGAAAATATGCTGAATTAATTTTAATACAAATTAATTAAAATTGAAATGTATCTACAAATGAAAACCATTCAATAAACAATTGGCTTTTGAGTTATTTCTTGAAATAAAGTCAAACAAAGTATGTAATATGTTTTCGCATCTTTCAAGATGAACTTATTAATCAATCAGTTAAGCCAAGCATTTACGAACTTTGCTAAAAGTTGCACATAGTTCGCATAAATACTAAATTTCTACAAGTTCTTTGAATTAATAATTAAAGGATAACTCTAAGTCGATCATCTAAATTCACTTCTTTACACTTATGTAGCGGCATTTTTTTTATTTTGCTATTTTCAATGAAACCTTTAGTAACTTGACTTTGAGTTTTTTTTTTGCTATCCCTTTTTCGAGAGCTTTCATTGAAGTGCGGAAGAAATTGAAGTTTCTTTCTTTTATTCTCAGTCTCATTTCTCTTCCCAGTCATATATTTCAGCTTCCTTTGTTTCTTTTGCACGCTTGGGCAAACTGTAAATGAGTTTTAGCTGGCTGTTAAACTTATCTTTGGCTTTGATTTCAATTGGCATTGCGATTCTTATATATATATATATATACTTAACTTATTTACTTATGCGCCTCACGCGCTGCACCACGCTCTGAATTCTAAAAAAGCAACAACAATAACGGATTTCTAGACGAAAGACACGGGTGGCAACGGAAGTGGAATGGGTGCGAAAAGTTTTAATAAGTCGCTCATTAGCAAAGAAAATGAGGCAGCTGAAACAAAATAATTTACACGGCCAACATCCGTTGCAATTAAACTCGACGCAACTTCAATTTTAGACTAAGAGACTGAAAGAGTGTGAGAAAGGTGAAGGGAGAGGGAGAGGAAGAGATCCAATCCACAAACCCAATCCTTTTCCAGTGGGCCAACTTTAGCACTTGCTGTAAATGTAGATGTCAACGGATGCTGGGCAAACGCCCGGCAAAGATGCTTAACGGCCGCAAAAGTTTGCCGCGAGTATTTTCGAAATTTAATGAGTTGTATTACGTGGCAAACTTTAAGCGGCGTAACTATTTCCTTACATCCGCTTGCAGCAGCCAGTCAACAACAGGCCGCAACTTGGGCGTGTTGTTAAGCGTAACTTTATATGGCAAACTTTTCATGTGTCTCGGATGTGCTGCAACCCCCCTCCAGTACACACACATACTACAACACTTGCGCCTCTCTTTGATCCGCGCTGTGGCATCGCTAGTAATGCAGAAATTAAAGTTTTTTGCCAAAGTACAAGCGCCGCCAAAAGTTTTCGCACTACTCGCACCAAGTTGACATGCTAAGGCACCCGGATATATATATGTATATTCGTATAGCTACAAATTTGATATGTTAGACAAGTGATGCGGCGACAGCGCCAAGCTGCACGCACAGTGGGATTTGGTTTCAAGGACAAGAAAATCTAAAAACTCAATTTGCTAAGAAAAACGTTTTGAACTGTTTTGATTTCGTATAATTTAAGTAAGTTTTACAACGTTGAAAACAAGTCATAATCTTGTTTAAAAAATATTATAAATAATAAGAAGTTTTCATTATACATATTGAAAACAATGTAAAAATGATATGTAATATAATCAACAATACTTTTTAATAATGTTACGTGCTCAGGACTTTTCTAAATTGCTTGTTGAAAACATCTCTTAACTTGGTATGACAAAATAATCCTGTATATTTTCCCATCAGCTATTTTCCTATCATACTCAAAGCAATGCTTATCCACAGTGCTTTCACACGCACACACACACACACACACACACAGTCACAAGCACTTGAACAAGTATCCTTCTTTGCTGTGTGTTGCCGTGTAAAAAGATTAAGCACATTTATGTGACAGAGTTGCGAGTCGCGAACGCAGACGATATGTGCCACGCATGTGCCACAATTTTAAAGTAGCGTTAATGAAATTTGAGCAGCAGCCAACACGCACACACACAAACAAATGTAAATGTGTGTATAGGATGAGTAGCGAAAAAGATAGAAACTGAAAAACTTGAGTTGCTTGGTGTTGTTGGTGGCGTTAAAGCGGCACTAAAATGGCTGACAGGATAAGTCGCATGCAACAAAACTTTATAGAGCAGATCCCTGGCTCAGCAGATAGCTGTTTAGACAAGTTGAGAGTTATAGCGATATTTTTTTTCTACTTTCCTGTAAGCAGTACTTCTCGTTAAAGTGCTTAAAAGTAAGAGTTAAGCGCTGCTCAAGTGTAAAGGGCAACACGCTAAACTATTCTTGAATTGAGATAAACGTTAAAGTTAATCAGACTTGAAGTTGCGTAAAGTTTTCGTATAAATTGAGGTTAGAATGCAATCAAACCGGACTTAAGACTGATATTAAGTATTTTAAAGTTAAGATTCTTAAACTAAACTAAAAACACTTGGAACTAAGAGTGCTTTTAATTGATTAAAAGCTTAAACTCATTTTCAATAAACACATTCTTTTGTATTAAGTTTGTATTGATTATATAAGGTTGAAATTGGAAAATACTTGAAGCTTCGGGCTGCTGTTGAATGAATCGATAGCTTGAAATTCTCATTAGGCAGCCACAAGTTGTTGCTGTTGTTGCTGTTTTGTGTGTTTCCCCATTGCGAAATCCCAGTCACGCTTCGCTTCACACACATTTAGCCAAAGAGACTAAATCTCCACAGCTTCCTTGCTATATCCTCCTCTAACCCCTTACCCGGCTTAAAAGTTGAATGCCTCGCGCGCGCTTTTGTAACTTATGCCAAGTCAATGCCAAGTTACCCTCGAGCATTGCAAAATAGCTCATCAATAACCCATTTGCTGATGTACGCTAGGCTCATGAAAAGCTTTTTCGCACAGTTCAGAGGTGGGGCCGCAGAGGGCGTGGTCGAAATGGCCTGACCTCCTCCGCTGGGAACCGGATGAAGCTTGGTTAGCTTAGCAAATGCACACAGACGTTTGTGAATGCGACGGGATAAGAAGAAAGATGTGGAAAAAAAAAACGCGAGGATATCAACATCCGGTATTCACATTCATTCAAAGCGTATTCATACTTTAATAGTGCTGGGAATTCAAGTTTGCCGCTGGCATTAATCAGGCGTGCAAATGCCAAAAGCGTCTGCTCAACGCCCCCCTCCCCACCAAAAAAAAGGAAACAAAAACTGTTCGGCAAGCAATCAACGCATCAGCAGCTCCTCCTTCTTTCAATTATGGTTAATGAATCGCTTCGGTTTCTGTGTGAATTTTTCCCATTTAAAGCGGGAATGCTACAACATGCAACATGTTAGGCAGCTCAAATGAAATGAAAATTTAATAAAATACAAATGTGTATAATATATATATATATGAGTCTGCGCTCCCCCAGCAAGCCAAGCGCAAAAGATACTCAAGGGGGGGTAGCGGAGGCAAAGACGAAGACGTTTGCTTAAATGAAGATGTATGCCAGTCGGGCGTATGAGTAATATGCGCAAATATGCGCATAAAATAAAGCAACTTGTAGCAAATTTCCCTCCAATCACACTCCCGCCTCTCCCGCCACTCTCATACATCTTCTTTGCTTGGCACTTTGGCGTCGCTGCCTTTTTGTGTTTAATTTAGTCAGCCATAAACGTAATGCGGCGCCTGAAGTACGTTCTGCCTGAATTTATATGGCGCCATATAAGAGCCGCTTTTACTCCACTAACCCATCTCTCTCGCTTGCTCGCTCGCTCTCTCTCTCTCTCCAAATTCATTCATTCGTATTTCATTGCCAAACAGTGCCTAACATAAAATCATTTTATTTGAGGCTGCCTTAAAGGCAGCCTGAAAGCAGCAGATTGTTTAATATAAAACCCTCGGCACATGGCATATCCATTTAGCACAGTGGAAACTCAGGGAAAACTCGGTGAAAATCCTTTTGGCGACTGGCAATGACAATTTAATTGAATTCTCTATTATTTTAGAACATGTGTTACTGAATTGTGGTTAGAATGAAGTATGAAGTTTTGTTTGTTGAAATTTTAATTTTTAAAAGCTTCAAAAAAGGATTTTGCCGCAGATAAAATATGAATTATTATTGGTAGCTAAAACAAATTTAGAAAGAGTATTTTAAGTTTTTTAACTAATTTTTAGTTGTGTCAATATTGCTAATAAATCAATTTATTTGCTACTTTAGATTTGACAAAATTTGGTTTGATTGAAATAAATAGAATGTTGTCAATTTTGCGCAGATTAGCAAAAACAAGTAGTTTAATGCTTTATTTTTGAAACGCTTAATTTCATTTATACAAGGACTTTTTCCTGATGCATTTTATTTGAATGTGTAGACTATTAGGTTGAAAGCAAATTCTTTTGATCTTCAAACAAGCCTACTTACATTATTTTTATTATTATTTTATTGGTGATATGTGAATAAGCCTTCCTCTTTTCGTCAAGCATATAGTATAATAATGCCTTATTCAATAATATCTCTTGAGCTGCCTTTTCATCTTTTATAATATTTTTTCAAGCAGCATTCCCAACAGGAAAGAGTATAGATGTAAGTGTGTGTGTGTATTGTACGCCTATACGAGCATTGTCCCAGACCGATTTTCAATTCAACTCAGCTTTTGGCTCTTGTGTGTGTCTCCTATATCAAAGGCATGGCATCCAAGTTGCTGAAATAGCGTTGCAATTCCGCGAATCCGTTGGCTGGTACGCCTGCCAGCACGTTAGCATATCTGCGAGATGCCATCTATCAAATATTATGCTATGTGTGAGTGTGTGAGCGTGTGTGTATGTGTGTTGCATGCGGGTCGTCTGCCGTCTGTCAAGTCGTCAAATTTGCAAAAGCCCGTCCTTGCGGGAGTTTGGCTTGTGCTAAAGACTGTATCAAGATACTTTAAAGTCAGGCAAGGCTAGCGGGCAGGCTGGCAGGCTGGCAGTTTTATGATACACATCGTCTTTTATCTTCTGCTCCATGAAATTTAAGTTATTTTGTTGTCTAGTTCATTGAATTAGCTCAGCATACGAACACACACACACACACACACACACATCTAAAATAAATTGAATTAATTTGATGTGCTAGGAAATTGAGCAGCTTTTGGTTGTGCAAAGGAAATTGCTTTTAATTTTGGCACAAATCTCTTTTTAATTTTTGTTTTTCTCCTTGCTTGTTTAGTTTTGTGAGTAGACTAGAGCACACAGCTGGCTGGGTATAGACAAATCTTGTTTGGCGTACACAAATTCGGAGCCAACAAAATTCGGATTTTGTTGTTGTTGACAGCATGTGTGCCATCGAAATTGCACACACACAGACTCAGGCAGAGCTAATCAAGCGACAGCTGTTGTCTATGCTCGAGTAGAGCCAAAAGAAAAACATATAAAACTATAGCATACTCTTCAGCGCCAAATGCAAAATAGATGCTGCAATAATTAACTGCATTAAGCCAGTAGCCGGCTTAGCTGCAGGCAGCTGAGATCCCTTACACCACCTCTTCCCCTCTTCCCTATACTCTTTATGGCAACGCTAGCTTGTCCTATAGCCGGCAGCTTAACTTGGCCTTAACGCAATTTGTCACAGCAACCAAGGACGGCTCGACAGTTTAGCCCACACCTTCCCTTACCCTCCCGGCACTACCAGCCAAAAAAAGAAAGGAGCATGCTTTATTTATGTATATCCCTCGTAAATTGTCTAATACAAGAACAGCAAGCAGCAGCAACAATGGCACATTGAGCCGACAGGTAAAATGAAACAAATTTAAGTGAGTCTAAGCGCATACACACACACACACAAACATTCATTTGAAATGCAAACTGCTTGGAAATGAGAAAAATTCCACAACATTGACAGCTAGAAGAATTTCTCTTTTTTCTTTCTAACAAGAAACTTTTAGTTTTCATATGTTTATTTGGTTTATTTTATGCAAAAAAAAATAAATTTTTTTTTTGTTAACTCCATTTTCCAGCTTAACGACGCCTGCACTCTACACCAAAAAGAGTTTCTCGGTTGTTGTTGGCCTTTTAGCTAGTGGTGCAGGTGTTGGTGATAGGTGTGCTTTTTGAGCGTGTCAGAGCATGGCCATTTAGAATGAGTGCTAGTCCACCTCTCCTCCCCGTCTGCCTTGCTAAGCTGTTTTTTTTTGGTACAAAACATATCACGTGTAGTGATGGCAAAGTGCTTGCATCAAGCTCCGTTGGTCAGTGAAATGTTTTAGACCCATCCGAACTAAACCACAGTGCTTGCCAGCTCTTTATCTCGCTCTGAATAATGTGCGGTTGGCAAAACGATTCAATTTTCATTTAAAATGAACTAACTGATAAATTGCTGCTTACAGCAATTATTAAAGATCCCCTTGAAAGAATTTTTGTTTGCCATTTGTTTGAATAAATGTAGTTTTCAGAGGTGATTAGACTTTAAAGCTTTTAATTTATATATTTTTTCCAATTCTTGACTTAAATTGTTGCTTTGCACTTATAATAATATTATTTCTTTTACGGTTTGATAAGAATTTTTTATTTTTTTCTCATGTAAGGTATTTATACCAGCAGTTACGTTTTAAATTTATTCCCAACCTTATGTCTCACAGCATTCAAGTCAACTTTGTTAGCCGACGCATATTTTAAGTCAATTTTTGCATTTTCTCGCTGAATTATTAACTTCTAGTGCTGGGTTCTCTAACGTTTTCACAATCATAAAACTTGCCACTCAGCAGTTTGTCGTAATTGCTATCTATTTAAGATATTGCCAACGCCAAAAACTAAAATTACGCATACGCCTCGTGAAGCATGCGGTTGGGAGAAGTAAATCGCCTTAGCTGCGGCTGCTGCTGGTTGTTCTTAAGCCCCAATAAACTGGCTGAAATGCATAGTTAAGCCTTTTTTGGCTGGCTGACTGGCTGGCCAAACCCAGAATAGGGCTACCCGGTTGTTGGTGTGTCTTTAACTTTGTCTGGCATTTAAATCAGTGGCATCGTGTATAAATCTAAAAAGTGCTGCTACTTATCGGCGTCCCTTGGCTTTTTGGCCTTCTGGCCTCCTCGTTGAGATAGTAGACTGCCAATGAGTCAGTGTTGGTTAGCGTTGAAAACGAAGCTGCTGCCATTTTGGACTGCTTCTATCTACTATCTCTTTTTCTTAATGCTGCTTGGTGTTTGTTGTTGTAGCTGCTGTCTGCTTTTGCTTCTTCTTTTGCTGCCTCAACTTGTTACAAATCATGATAATAAATTCCAATTTTATTTAGTCAGTGAGGCGGCAAAGCACCCTTGTCATCGTCAACGCTTGTTGGCTTCACGACAGCGCAAGGGTTGGGGGTGTGTGTTGTGGGGAGACAGCCGGAAAAAAGGTCAAACGCTTCATTTGGTTTTTGGGCGCAAAAAAAGGCTTCCGAGTCCATTGCTTCAACTACTTGGATTAACGGCTTATTTTTATGACTTTTTATTATTTTCATTCTGTGTAGATATTTTTTTATATTTTTTATTTTTGTGTATGCACTTTGACTCCTTTTGTTGCCATGGCGAAGGCATTCAAATAAATTCACTGTTGAATAGAGTTTTTGTCGTCTGGCGTCTGTTTAACTTTTGCCAAGGCATAATCAGGCCTGATTGTAATGAATACGAACAGTCGGCGCCAATCACCAAAAGAAAAAGGTTCATCAGACCGTAAGGGAAAGGGAGCATAACAAAAAAAAAGGAGAGTTAAGCTAGGAACATTGCGTAGTAGGTTCCCAACCGTTTTCTAACCTCATTGCGGTTGTCTGAGCAGGCGGTGGGGCAGTCAAAACACATTAGCCGTGTGCTCAAAATGTTGCACAGCTCACGCAGCGTGCAATGGCAAACATACACACACACACACACACGCATGCACAGACGTGCGTGCATTGAGACCACGTTGAGGGATTTTAAGGGAGCTGCAGGACATGTGGCAGCCAACACAGTTTGTAGCAGCAACTTCTTTACCCCCATTGTAGTTGCAACTTCTGCATTTTTTTTCGCCTGCGTTCGCTGCCTCTTTGTTGCCTGTTGGCAATTACAACGTTGCAATGTTGATGGCAACATTTTTGTATTTTTTTTTTTGGCTTGTGATTCATTTTTTGCTGCAAAGGAACATGTGACAGAAATATTGAGTTTAAACAGAAGTGGCCAACTTGCATATATATGTACTGATAAAGATGATTTGGGATCTTCAAGCAATAAGAAAATAATTGGTTTTCATTGTTTGAGTATTGAATAATGGATTTCTGATTTAAATTCGGAATATAAGACATTAACTTAAATATCTAAAATATAATCTCAACTTAAGCAGAGAGTTTTCGTCCATTAAACCCTTCCAAATCCTTTAAGGCGACAGTTTTTAGTTGCGGTTAGTAAGATTCCTATCAAGCTGATCTGTTTTATATCAACTTTTTATAAGCCAAGCATAGCCTATTGACCACAATTATAGCCGGGTATAACAATGTTCGCATGCTCAAAGATACACACACACATATTGTAGCTGACAAAGCGACAGTCAGCGAGATAGAGAGAGAGAGAGAGTGAAGGAAGAGAGAGAATCAAAGAAAGTTGGACAGGAAGACAGACAGTCACTTCCTGCTTGCTGTTGGGCAAGTGCTGTCCATTTTATAATACCCTTTTTTGTTTGAGCTCTCACGGCTTTTGTTGCCGAGGCAGTTGCCTGATTTGCATTTGCATTTGAGCCTTGTGTTTGCCAGGCCGGGCAGTGGCAGCAACCAGCAACCAGCAGCCAACAACTAGCTACAGCATAATTATGGAGCGATGAAAGGACGATGACGATGACGACGAAGGACTTTGGCCAACTAGTCTGTTATGCATGCACTGGGTCTTTAATGTTGGGACATGATGACTTATTTTTTTCAGTCGGCAAACTTGGCAAAGACTGTTTAGCAATCAGAGTCGACTGTTGATAGAGGAAGTGCCTCTGACACTGATAAACTGAAAAGAACTGAAGCCTTTAAGCTGTTTTGCTACAAAAGTTTACGATAGTTTTTGGCTTGTTTACTTCGTAATAAACACTTTTGTGCACAAAGTGCAAACAATTAAACTTAAGTACCTTAGACTTATAGTTCAAATGTCAAGTTTCAGTTGAGTTCAACTGTTTGGTGAACAAAAATCTTTGTTAAAATCTCCAACCTTTCAATCAATTGAAAATATATTGTCAGTATTTTTTTTTTGCTGAAAACTTTTCAATGAAAATTGGTAAAGCGTGTTCTAGCAATTGAGGCAACAAGCGCAAACATTAATGTGTTAAAAATGAAATGCAATCAATAAAACAAATATGACATTATTGATTACATAAGTAAAAATAAACAATTTCAATTTTACACGAAATATTTACTTATTTAATAAAGTGCGAAATTGTTGTTGAAAAATATTAATTTAAATCACAGATGTGAAAATCTTTGCCACACTAAGGACCCTTTTAGCGGTCTATGTGTGACACTCCCTGGAGGGTCAGCCGGTCCAACCTAACCTAAGTAAGGCTTTCTATAGGCTTAAAAATCTTAATGCATCATATTATTGCAAAAGTGATTTTAATAGAATACCTCTGCAATTTACATAAGCATATCAAAAGCTGATAAGCCAAAAACGGGTTTCGTTTTTTGTTTTTTGATTCAGGAAATCGTCTTTTTGTTGGTTGCTTAACAAATTCAATTTATTTTGCAATCAGCTCTGTGCAAGGCACACACACACATACTTGACTGCCTGTTCTAGAGTCTGCTTTCTGCTTGGATTACCTTCGACTTGGTTGCGAGTAAATGCATTTCAAGGCTGCCTTCCAATGAGCATCGTTGATGACATAAAAGTAATGACATTAGAGCGCTTTTGAAGGTAACATCACAACCAAAAAACCGACCCCCAATTTCCGTAATGCAATATAATCAAAAGCATTTTGCTAGAGGGGTAGGTTTTTTGCTGGTGGTTGGTAAATGCTTGTCTTTGTCTCTACTCCCTTACCCCGTTGTGTAAAAACAAACATTTTGGCTTGACTATTGCTGCCGCCCTATAGCTTCATTATATAATCGATGAATGTGGGTTGAGTTTAAAATTAAACTCCTCTCTCGGGGGTTAAAAAATTGATACGCTTTTGTTTTGTTCAATATGCTTTTGGACAGTTGAGAAACTCCTCAGAAACTCAACGAAGCACACAGAAACAAAAGTGAATCCGAATTAATTTATGCTTGAACTTGGTAATGTAAAGCTGAAAATGTAGCTAGTGGAAATTTAATTGTATTAAAGAAAGAGAAGATAAAAAGTTTTGCTGCAGCATTCGAATGAATTCAATTAGTTTGAATTAAAGCTAAAAC
This sequence comes from Scaptomyza flava, assembly GCA_030179655.1. Lineage (NCBI taxonomy): Eukaryota > Metazoa > Arthropoda > Insecta > Diptera > Drosophilidae > Scaptomyza > Scaptomyza flava. The sequence goes on along the minus strand of JARNME010000404.1, from coordinate 78,793,411 downwards.
CCAAGTTGTTTGTATAATATAACTAAGTTACTGTGAAATCATGCTGAGGATTTAATTGATAATGTTGATTTTGTGAAAATAAGTTTTTGTATGTAATTTGATTCTGCAATTAAATTAAGTAATTAATTATACAAGAGTTTTGATGTAAAACAAGACAGCAAAAATAGTTTTAGTTCTCCTGAAAATTATATTTACACTTTAAACTAGAAAATTTAGCTAATTGACGCACTCGCTTTAAGCCTACCTCTTAACTTGTTTTCGTCGGCTTAAGTGCGGAGTCAGCTTAAGTTCTTATCAAGATCTGATCTTAGTAGCTGCCAGACAATTGTAAACAAGAGCTCAACTTGAAACAAGGCTTCCAATATCCATTTTTCAAATTTTTCTTCTCTTTTTTGCTGTTGTTTCGCCACAAAATCCCGACTACTAATGCCCCAAACTCCCACTCGCACTGCCTCTTCCCCGTCTTAGGCATAACAGAATGTAGGAGCGTGCATGCAAAGTGTGATTCTTGGTCTGCCTTTCGAGTTAATGTTTTCTGGCAGCTGGGGCTGTCATTTTTTTGTTCTCTCGTTTAATTCTTTTTGTTTTGTTTTTGGTTTTGGGGTTTTTGTAGCTACTTTTGCAGCTGGTGTTGCCTGCAACTGGTGCTGCGTTCGCTTGGTCAGTGCAAAATAGACTGGAATTGATGATGTCACTTGATAGGGCGAATGAGTTTTTCATTTTTCACTTTTCACATGAACCAGAATCCTGGCATAGTACTGTGGCATTAGAGTGTGTGCCAAAGAGACGGGGGCATCATCCTCTACAAGTTCGTTCGTGTTGTTTAACAAATTCATCCTGTTGCTTGCGCTTCAGTGCGTGCCGGACAGCCAGCACATTGCATTGCATTCTCGAGCAGTAACAGCCGCTGCTATTGTCCACACCAAAACACACAAACATATGTACATATATGCACATATGTATGCGATTTTGGGGCAGGCCATTGTTGTGCATCGACCTGTTTGATTGGCTTGCTTTTTGCACGTTTTTAATTAGTGCACAGCAGCATTGAAACCGAATGTTGTAAGGCGAGGTAAGGTAAGGGCGCGCGTGTGGCATTTGCCGTATGTGGCAAACGTTGCTTTAAGTTGCTGGCGCATTAAACAAAACTGAAATATTTCATAAGCGCATTGCGACCCCGGTCACAATGCCAAATGATTTATATGCAAAGTGCTCTGAGCTTGAATATGAGTTTCAGTATAAGCAGGCATGCATTCGTGTGTGTGTGTGTGGTGCAACATACTCGGCGTCTGAGTGCACCTTGGCAGGCGCCACAAACAACAGGCCGACAGTCGACTCAATTCCGCACGACTCGTTACGGCCACAGCCAACAAATTTTCCAAATTTTCTAACAATAGCGTACACACACACACACACACACATAAAATGTAAAGTAAAATCACTTGTGTATCGGTTTGCCTGTTCGCGTTGTTAGGTAACACTGGTTTAGCCTTTGAACTACGCTACTCTGAAGTGTAAAATCCCAAAATGGTTTCGTCGCTTAAAATATTTTTGGTGTTTTAACTATAATGTGAAATGTTATGAACTTATTGACACGCTAACAGCTATTATTTGATTGAACTCTTCAATTCTTAAAAATTTATAAGAGACCTTAAAGCTGCCAGGAAAGTATTTCGTTTGGTGCTTTTGTTCGTTCATCTTTTCAATTTAGAGTGCATTAAAAATATAACAGAGCTGTTAATGTTTGCCAAGATTTTACATGTTGCTATATGCATAAGATGATGAGTTTCTAGGACCAGCTGAGGCTTATTATGAGATTGTGTGGCCAATAAAGAAAGTTATTTCGTATGCAAATTTGATACAATAAACCGTCTTTACAGCAAATATATTCAAGATTGAATTAAAGTGATCAAATTATTATGTTTTGCATTTTAAGTATGTTTCTTTAATAAATTTCCCTTTGCTAAACATTGTTGTCCGAAATTTTATGTTATTATACCCTGCATTGATAAAATTGGAAAAATTATATTTTTTTTTGTGCAAATGTAAGCGTTTAGGGTTCAGGGTATCTTGTAGGCGAGCTATCTTGTTTATCTTTTTTCATATATTTTTTACCTTCTTCAAAATATTATTTTGCATGTAAAGGCAGCTTTGAGGTTTAGTGCGGCTCTAGTGAATGACTTTTAAAAACATTAATATATCTTTTTATATATGTAGCAGAGTTTCCTTTCCATTTACATTGTGATGGTAAAGTTTATTTTGGTAATATTTGTTTAGATAAGATAAGAATTAAGTTTCTAAATTTATAACAAGATATTTAAGCTGGGGTCTTTTTATGCCATTACAGTTTAAATGCAGCCAAATATATTTTTTCATCTTAAGCAGACTCGGACTCCGTTTATTTAAGCTGTCAGCTCGAACGTTAGCTGTGTAAATAAATTTCTTTAATGTATCTAAACATTTTGTTCAAGCTTCTATCTTTTATGTCCCCCCCTAACTCACGCTTCGCTTCCCACTACTTAAATCTCTGCCAGGCACGGCACACACACAAGCACACACTTTGGCTTGTAGTTAGATTTTGTGGCACTCACCTTATTGGAATTACCATTGAATTTCAATAGCTTCTTGCAGGATTTACCGCGACTCTCAAAATATATGTCCTGTGGCGTGCGACGACGTCGCTGCGCTGCCGGCTGTGCTGTTGTCAGTGTTTTACGTTGAATGAATAGTGACTCGCTGTTGCTGCACTCGGTGCCTGCCACCGATTGTGTTGCTTTGTGGCGACTCACACAGAACAAACGACTCAAGATGCCGCAGCAGCCTGTCGTTGTTGTTGTTGCTGCTGCTGCTTCTGTTGTTTCTCTTGCTAATGTTGTTTCTGTTGCTATGGTTGCATTGTTGTTGGCACAACAGCGTGCGGATATGGTCATTAGGTTGGCATTGTGGCGTGTCTGGCGGTTGACATCCATTTCCATGGTGAGCAGCAAAAAACTGTTGCCTACTTTAATGCGCGCTGTGTTTTGTTTCCCAAATCTTTTCACTGTTTACAGTTATTGATGTTGTTGCTTATGTTGCTGCTGCTGTTGCTGCTGCTGGTAAAACAGCACAACTTCCAACAGTTCCGCTCGCTTTTAACTTTGCCGTCTGTTGCTTTTTTTTCATATGCAAATTATCAGCCGGAAGTTTCAGCTTTCTCTTTGTTTTATTTTCTTATTTATTCGGTGTGTGTGTTTTTTTGTGTGTATTTATTTCGTTTATTTGTTCATTCGACTGCCACTGAACATAGCAGCGCGCCTTGCGGCAGGTGGTTCAATATCGCTATGCGTTGCTCCTGTTATTGTTGTTACTGTTGTTGTTGCTGCCGTTGTTAAAGACACAACAACTTGGCGCTCTCACACGTACAAATATACTCACGAACACAGCCACAGGCTAACGTCTCGCAAACACACACGCACTAACACACACACACGAAAACGCACACACACTTGAGCAGAGCAGACGCGACGTTTTCAAGCCGAGGGCAGCAAGCCAACTGATAGCAATGCTCGTTTATGTTGCCTCATCTCAAACGCCGCACAGCGTTGCCAGACCAAGCTAAAGGTATTTAGTGCGCATGTCACACGTACAGTGAGTGCTAAAAAGCATGCAACTTTGTATGCCATTGTTCACTGGTTGTGAATGAAGCAAAGACAAGCTGCCTGTTTACGTTACTTGCTGCTGTTGCTGCTCAGGCGAATTGGGAGGGTCGCAAGTGGGGTGGACAGCAGTTCAAAGTTGTAGCGCATTTTGCTTTATGTGTATAATTGTTTGGCGGCAGTCGAGCATCGCCTCATGCTATGCAGCAGGTTTTTTTTTTTGTGTAATACCCTCGAGACGAGTCGGGCATGGAAGGGAGGTTAGTAGCAATGTAAGCTTAAGCGCGGGGAATGTGATATTATTTAATGCATTTCTTTGTGTGTGATAATTTTAATTAATAATTCATGAACCTTAAAGAGTTTTGTTTCTTTAAAAACAACACAAAATTAAATCGTTGTTGTACTTTGTAAAAACCTCTCGCTGGAAAGGATGTTCTGCAGTCAGCCTTAATTATTTAGCTTGATTCGAACTTCTTTTGTTGTTGCAGTGCTCTCATGGCAGATTACCAACTAAAGTGATGGGAAGGCACACACATTTCATCAGTGGAGTGTGTGTCTACATGTATAAGTGTGTGTCGTAATGTGTGTTTGCTGTGTGTGTGAGTGTGTTGTCTGTGTGCTCTGTACGTAATTTGAATGTTTCAACGTAATCTTTGATTTGATTATGTTGCTGAGCTGCCTCCTATGTGTGCAAAAAACGTGCCGAGATGTCCTTCTCTCACTCTGTGACGGAGGGGGGGGGGGGTTGTACTATGTGTGGGTATTTGCACTGGGGGGGATGTGTGTTTGTGCGTATTCGTCGTCTCGGCCACTTCCGGACTAAAGCTATAAACGGATTATAAAGTAATTTAATGCTTTTTCGTGTCTGGCTTCGACAAAGATACTAGTTAGTTTCCGCTAGAGAGAGAGAGAGAGAGAGAAAAAGTGAGATAGAGTGCATGCAATAAAAACTTTTAATGTTTGTTTTCTGGTATATCATATCGCATTAGATCGCATCACGCATACGCACAGTTGGTCTGGCTCATTTAATGAGTTCGTCGAGTTGTTTTATACTTGTTGTTGTTGCTCTTCTTCTTCTTGTTTTATATTTGAGTTCTCTTAGCATTTCTTTTTTGTGCGTAATTAATGTCCAACAGTTTTGTGGCCAACAGCATTGGCAGCTGTTTTATCCGGTTTCAAACTCCTACTCCGACACAATTTTCGTTTGGTCATTTTGGCAACATGTTTATCTGCCTCAATGCGCAAATACATGCGTCTGAGTGTGTGTATGTGTTTGCCATATTAATGCCTACACACACACGCACACGCATTTAGTTAGATTGTCACATTAATTTTGTACGTTAAGCTGTCAACGTTGCCAACATTTTTGTATCTTATTCCTCGATGTGTCCTTTTCTTCTATTTCTCTACTAACTTTTTTCTTCACGCACGTCTTGTTTTCGTTTGGATGTCGAAACAAAAAAAAAAAAAAATAATACATATCTTGGCAATTTCTCTTGCTTTCATCTGGGTTTCCAGGTCCAGCAGCGATAAGTGCGTCTTAGTTTATCTTTATGTTTATGCTTTGCATTAGTTCTTCTTTGTTGCTGCTGCTCCTTCGTCATTTTGTAGCTGTTTGGCAAATAAATACATTTGATAATGTGGCACACACATTATATTGATGGCACCGATGTCTTCTGACCCAGCTCCTAACAGCCTCATGGCGTTAAATTGAATGAAGTGCAAAAGCATTTTAGATTAAAGCAACGCAGGCCAAATGTGACGAGAGATAAATCCTAAAATTCTTTTGTAAGCATTAAACGTTCAAGAATGTTTGAATTAATATTTGTGAGTAATGTACAGTAAAGTGGTTAAGTCCTTAGCAATGTTATTATATTTTGAAAGGAATTTAATGCAATACTTTGAATTCTATGCAATTTGTGCATTTACAAGTTGAATGGAACAAAAGATTTTTGATTTTAGGTTGGAAGGTTCGCCAAAAACTGTAAATCTAATCCTTTTTGAAAATACTCAATTTGCTATGCAACTTTTCCATACAATACTATTTCCAAATTGTGCTGGCAGATACAAATGCCACATTCGCTTCAGCTGCCACATAGGAAGCAAACTTTTTCATGAAGCAGCTGCACTACACCCTTGCCCCCTCCACCTTCCCTGCACCCTTTTCGCTCCACAATCAGTCTCAATTACGCAGCATTTTTGTATGTGTCGAACGCTGTTAGCAATGAAAACTGTGTGCAACTGTAGCCAGAACTGAAAACTTCCATTGCATTTTCACCAAAAACCAAAAAAAAAAAAAAGTAGAAACTGTTGCCTAATTGCAAAAATGCTGCCGGGCAAACACACACATATATATATAGAGCAACTTTTCCAAGTACTCCGAAAAAGAAAAGTACGCTAAAAGCTTAAACAAAACCTCAATAAAGCCGATGGGCAGCAAGCTGGCTGGCTGGATGGGTAAACTGGTCGAGATGTGGGGGGGGGGGGAGGGGGAGAGGGGGTCCTGTGCATAGGTCGTTACAAACTATTGAGGCGGCAAATGGCAAACGGAAAAGTTTGCGGCGCATGCGCAGCTCCAACAAAATGAATTTAACTGCTATGCCCAACAGCAATAGAGTGTAGCAACAACAACAACAACATTAAAAGCATGTAAATGACGCTTTTATGTTGCAATCACGTGATGCCATCTATAGTTTTTTTTATAATACCCTATAGCCATTAAAAATTGAATAAAAAAAGGTTTCAATGCTATTGCGAATGAGTTTGTAACTAGTATAAACATATATTTCTTGAATATAATAAAGGAAAAACAATATCAAAATCTTGTCTTTTTCTGTCTGAAATGGCTTTCGTTTCTTAAGAGTCTTGATCATATAAAGGTTCCAGTAATTCATACAAAGGTCAAGCACATAACTTACTTTAAATTTTTCGAATACTTTTCTGGCAATTTTGAGGATCCTTATTTTTAGGGCATTCCATATGAGCTTTAATTATATTAAGTAAAGCATTATTTAAATAATTTCTAAGACGACATGAACTTTAACTAAAAACTCATGTTTTGTCATGATCCAAAGGATCCATTTCTAAATACGAAAGGACAACCAGGAATACAGGCATACAGGGCATTCCATAGTCAATAGCTTTCTCACAGATCACTTTGACTGGTTTTTTGATAATTTTTTTGGTGCAAGCCCTCGTTTTTGTTTCATATGCAGTAAAATTTTATGATTATTGCCAAAAAAGGAAAAAAAAATTGAGTTTGCCACAAAAGTTTTTTGTTTTTTACGAAGCACGCCTCTTGCACTTGGCCAAATGTCGCGCTTTGATGCCTTCGTTAGTTGCTGGTGGTGCTGCTGCTGCTTAAGGGGATGATGGGCTGGGTAACTGTCAGTTATGCGTTCTCATCCTGACAGGATCAGAATGGCGTTGCACTGCGTTTGGATGACGACATCGTTTGAAAATTTATGCAAATGCACGGAATTTGTATGAAAATTGTTTTATTTCATACTGCACGCACACAATCACTCATAGTTGACACACACACACACACATACGTGTACGCACGCACACACACACTTAATGCACGCGCGTGCATGTCATTGTCTTGTGCTTAAGTAGAAATTACTCATACTACGTGTTGGAAGCTTCCTTTATTTTATGTCTTGTTTCCCTTTGCTTGTTGCTATTGCCGCTTTCTGGCTTTGACGTCGCCCGGTCTTGTGTTTTATGCAAATTTCGTTGTTGCTCAGCGCAACAATGTTATTAAAAAATGATAACAAGCTAGTGCCCCAAACAACAACAACAACACCAAAAACACCAACAACAAGATGGTTAAACACGTCAAGAGACAACGACAACTGTCAGTTAGAGACGGCTGCGGCTGTCCCCATGTCAAGTTTTTAGTTCGCTGCCTTTCCCATTTGTGGGTGTTTTATTGTTGTTGTTGTTGTCTTTTGCATGCGTCACGACCAGAACTATGAAATTATGCAGTGAAATATGTTGCCACAGCGAAATAAGCAAAATAGTAGAAAAGACAGCAAAAAGCAAATTACAAAACATTGCGCATAACGATATTATAATGCTCTTTCGTTTTAGAGATATTAAATTGCGTAGATTGCAAAATTATCAAACTAAATATGAAGGAAAAAAAACCCAGGGATAGATAGATCTCGGCGTAAAATGTTTTGAAATCGCTGTAAAAACATTCTTGTTTCTTTTAAAATTAATTAAAATTCACCAAAGTTATTTTAATAAAAGATTTTCTTCTTCATAGACTTTACACCATATCAAAATGTTTGTGTGTGCTTGTGTTTAGGGATGAAACTCTGTAAGGAAGCAAACAACTAAGTAAAACTCAAATTATATAAATGTATATGTTGGTAAGCATGTGCGTGTGTTTTCATATGTATGTATGTCTGAAATAACATTTGTTGTACAAGAAAATATGACAGATAGACAGACAGCGACGTCAGCGATGGCGACGGCAATGACAACATGTTGCCAAGCAAAGCCAGGCAACAACAACAACAACAACAAATGCAGTAGGAACTTCAGTTTTGCGACCCGAGTTGAGTCGAGCCATGTTTGAAATGTAAAAAGCATGTCAGAATTTCAAGCTTCTGGATGCGTTCGTAGCGTTTTGAATGCCAAAAATGCCACAAAAAGCAAAGCATTTTGGCAATGCAAGCAGCTTTGGCATATGCTTTTATACCTCTTAAAATGAGGCTTTCAAAAATATTGACAGGTTTTCATAACTAGATTATTAAATAATTGATATTTAAAGGTTTTGTTAGTTGATTGATTGTTTTTGTTTAACATCCGCAACATAAATTCAATACCTTATAGATTTTTGGTTTATTTTTAAGCCTTTGCTCACAAATATCTAGAATGAACTGTTGAGCTCGGATATCTGTGCGCTGAGTGAATAAATCACGATTTCAATTTCCACCGCATAAATTAATCTAAATTATTAGAAAAATACTTTTTGTTGCCACTTTGCCATATATTTAAAAGAATTATTTTCACATTGTATATTAATTATATTGTTCTTATTTACTCCTTAGTTTGTTGCCAAAACGTGTTTCCTTCTTATTGTATACAAACATAAAAGTTAAATCTGTTTCACCTATTTTGTCTACAAGTCTGCGTTTATGTCGAAAAATCTTTGTCTACCTGTTATTTGTTGATTTATATAATATATGATATATAAAATATGATTTAAAACCTTTCAATTTTGTAATATATATTTTACACGAAAAAAAACTTCGTGAAAATTTCGTTTTGTAAAATGGTAAACTATTTGCACAAGTTTTCAGTTTTCCGAAGGGTCAGGAAAAGTTGTATGTAAAAATTATATTTTTGCATTGTTAATGATAATTTTAGTTAAGTTTTGAAATTATAGAGTCTATGGAGTTCTTTAAAGTTTTATTTTTGAGCTTGCTGTTTGTAGATTTCGCAATTGTTGTCGCATATTTGCGTCATGTCAAAATGGCGTTTTGTCGCCATTGTTAGCCGCCATTTTATTGTTGACAATTTGCACTTGTTGTTTTTGCTGTGGCTGCTTGTTTGCTGGTTATTTTTTTTGGCAAAGCATTTCATTTTTGGCATTTTGTTGAGTTGAGTTTGCTGCCATTGCTAATTACATGGCATGTGGACCTTTGTTAGATTTTTGACACGCCTGGCTGGCTGCATTAACCCCTCTTCTCTCTCTTCTCTCTCTCTCTCTTTCTCTCTGTCTGTCTTTCTCTCTCTCTCGCGACTGGCTGTGCGTGATAAGGACATTTTAGGTATCATTTCATTAAAAGCGCACATCAGCAAATATACACATTTAAACACATGGATTTAAAGTACAAGTTTATTGTTATTGTTCGCTGTGTTGGCCGTAATTTGGTATAGCTTAACCCAAATCCAATTAAGTAACAAGCGTAAGCCACTTGGCAAGCGACATCGACGACACATTGGCTCGTTTAACCCATTAAATGTCACACACACACACACATGCATAAATGGAGCCACACACACACACACAATCACAGCTGACATGTCAAAACCCAAAGCTGATAATTTCAATCAATTTTAAGCCACAGTCACAGAGCCAGAGAAAAAGAGCAAGCGAGAGAACGAGAGCGAGAGTGAGAGAGAGAGAGAACTATTTTGCAGTTGAGCGCCTTTTGGCCTGCCATTTGGGCCAAACTGAATCGAGTGGCTGCATTGCAGCATTGGGAATTTCTACACGTCCACAACGTCCTTTTGTGGGTGTCTGTCTTTTGCCCTGTTCAACCATGTAATTTCGACTTGTTTGCAGCATTTGGACAGCTTTGGTGTTGTTTTTGTTGTTGCTGTTGCTGTTGCCTTCTAATCAAAACTAACCCAACTCAAAAGAGTCAACCAATTAGCCGGGACCCATGTGATAAACAGTTAGGCCAGAATTCAACAAAAATAATGAAATGGAAATTGTTATTGCCTCGATTCTATAGCTGTATACCCTATAAAAAACAGATATTTGTATGAGCTTTAACGGCTGAGTTAAGAAAAACTTGATTTATTTAAAAAAAAAATATTGAAATTTCTTAACAAAATGAATGTTGAATAAACATTTTCTAGATCTTGAACGTCCTTTACCTTTGTATAAAGGATGACCATAATGATTTACAGGGTATTACTTTAACATATGAATGCGTTGTAGAAATTTCTTTTTGCCTGCAGCTAAATATTGTTGTTGCTGCTTTTGTGCTTTTGTGCGGTTTGTTTATGCAGCGGACCTCCAACGTTTTCGCTTTCGATCGTGCCCGAGGCAAAGAACTGGGACTCGAACTTCAAAACTGGGAAGCGGAACCTGGACACACTGTGTTTTTGTGTGTAGATGTGCGTGTTTTGGTTAACTCTTGTTTACTTTGTTTTGATCCCGAGATTTTTAGGTTTTTGTGCCTGTGTCTCTCGTCTCGCCTCGCCTCGCCTCGCCTCGTTCGCTTAATAACGTTATTTTCTGGTCATTGTACTTTTAATGGGCTGCATAGCAGGCGAAGCAAATCAAACGCTGCCGATAATGCTGTTGTTGTTGTTGTTGTTGTTGCTGTTGGCGTTGACTATTGCCATTGGGCATTGGGTTTTGGCAACGGCAACGGCATCGATCATCATCATCAACAGCACCAGCGGCTGTGGCAGCGGCAGCCGTAGCCAACAACATGATTATCATGGGTTGCTCATGATCGCTATCCCTTTTTAGTGGCATATTGTTGTTGTTGCTCTTGTTGGTTGCGTGGCAGCAACAATTTATCGAAAACACACACAATGTTGTCGACACAACAGCAGCAGCAAGGTTGAGGCTGTGCATGATGACGACGACGATGATGATGATGATGGAATATGTAGGCTCTTATAAACTTGAGCTTCTGGGTGGCGACGCGTAACAGCTCACAACAACAACCAACACACACACTAGCACACATACATATACAAAAAGCTCTTTCATCGCATGACAAGCGTTCGAAACGTTTAAACAAAAACATAAAGAAAAACAGCAAACAAGCAACGTCGGCGTCAACAAAAAAGCTAAAATAAAAGAATTACCAACAAAATTTAATACACCAAAAATTGTTTCTGTGTGTGGCATTTATTTATGCATTTCATTTCATTTTTTTTTTATACTGCAGCAAGAAACAATTTTGAGTGTGATTTGTTTAGCAACATAATAACTTGATTAGATATTCTTTTGCTAGCCAATTTTGGCAAACGCAAAAGTTTTTTTTAATACGGCATTTGATATGCAAAAAATGAGTTTTGGTTTGATCTCGGCTTAAAATATATACAAATAAAGTTGAAAAATGTTAAATTTTTAGTCCAATTTATGAAAAACACTTTTTATCTTTAACTAAATACACATCAACCTTAGGTTATCTACAACTAACAAAAGCAATTACATTGGCAAAAAACAGAAATTGTGTTTAGAAAGTTGAAAACAAAGCAAAAGCAAACATTTTATGCTTTTATCACTTTTATCAAAAATTCCAGCACATAATTAGTTGCCAAAGTTTTCAATTGAACTGAAAGTTTTTCAAGCAAAAAACTTAAAGACAGCGATGGCAACAAGAAAATATTTCGAATTCCCCCTTGCTTGTTTATGTGCTTCTTCGAGACAAAAAATTAATATTGTATTGGCACTTTTGTATATAGAACTGTGTATGTATATATGTTTTTGCATGCTACCTAGAATTGAGGCTGCTTGCTCTGTTATGCTTGCCTAGCTGTCTTGTATCCTTGTTGTTGCTGCTGATGCTCATTAGCATAAGTATTCTTATCCAATATCCTTTCTTTTCTTTAGTATTTTTTTTTTTTGTATGCCTTGCTGCGCATTTTGAATACAAGTTGCCATTGTCTCTAGTCTTTCTACGTGCCCGGGGGACATGCCTCTTCTGTCTGTCTCTAATGCAAGTTTTGTGTTCCGCAAAGATTTTCCAGCTGCAATTTCCAGCGGAATGAATCGCTTGCCATTGCCAATAATCCGCAGCGACATTGGAGGACAAAAAATAAGAAAGAAAAATGCAATTAAAAAATTTTCACTTTGTTTCGACTTTTTGTCGGCTCTTTGTGTGTGTGTGTGTGTGTGTGTGTGTATGCTTTGGGCTCTTTCTCGATTTGCTTGGCATAAGTTTGACAGCAGCTGATGGCTTCCCCCCCAACCCAACTCCTAGCTACAACAGCTAAAAACATTCTTTCATTTAATAAAATGCGTGCCAAGTTGACAATTTCAAATTTACCCATCCTTTGCATCCCCCCACCAACCCTTAGGCATGCCGCTTGGCCAAGGACAAGGGCGCCTAGTGACGCAGGACTAAGTAAAAAGTTTTTCCCTCAATTTGACTTGGGATCAGTGTTGCTACCACGCCCAGCTGTCAGTTGGGGCCGCAACAGTTTGTTTTCTCCAGGCCCAGGTGTCATGTGGCAGCTGTCTACACAGCAGCCTTGGCATGTGTGCAACATTTATTTGCTGCCCGCGGTGCCCCCAAACAAAAAATAGGTGTTGTAATGTGCTTCAAGTACAAGTCCTCTTCAACCTTTTGCGCCATGCATTCGAATGATGAATGATGGATGGCTAGCTGGATGGCTGGCTGGCTGGCTGGCTGGCTGGATGAATTTGCATCGGTTTATGGGATGCGTGTAAACAAATAATCTAGCTACGCCTGCTGGCAGCTGAGATGCCAAAGGATGGCCCGAATAGTATGTACAGATGGGAGATGGGAAACCTGGGCCCAGTTCAAACGAAGCCACCGAAAACATGTGAAGCACTGGGCCACACACACACGAATCGAGTGGCACATAAAATATAAAAAAAACGAAACAAGTCAAAGTGATTATAAGCAAAATGAATGACTTTAAGAATATCCTGTACTTCACAAGACCTTGGCTTTATGAAAAACAAATAATGAACAGAAAGACGATAGATCAAAAATAAAAGAATTAAATTTTATAAGACCGAAAACACAAAGCAGCTAATAACTTTATACAAAGTCTCACTTTAACAGATGGTCAACTGATTAAGGATTCTGAATTACCAACTTTTGGACTACAGGGTATATAAACAAAAAATATATTTAAAAGTATACATACATATAAATATATATAAAGATATAAAATTAAAAAAAAAAAGGCAAGAGCCTCGTTCGTTCGCATCCTCCATCACCGTATTGATTATTGTGATCTGCCGTGTGCTTGGGCTCTGTGGTTAATTATGCAGGCAACTTGGAGCATCAGAAGAGATGGAGAGAAGGAGGGGGGGGGGGGAGGTTTAGAGGGAGATAGTGAGTGGAAGTAGGTAAGGAAGAGCGCATCGAGCGGGGCGCGACTGTCATTTATTTTAAACGATTCTTTTACACATGTCGGGGGCTGTCGCCGCTGCAGCCACCAGAATAAGCAATTGTTGTTGTTGCTGCTACTCCATCTTCTGCTGCTGTTGCTGCTTCAGTCATTGACGTTGGCATGCCAATCATTTTGCGTTGATGAAGTGTGCGAGTGTGAGCCAAAAATGTTGTACCAATAACATCGAATGCAACCGAAAATAAGGAACGCCAGCAGCAGCAATCGATAATGGAGTTGAAACATTTCGCTAATATGATTTGCTTGACTTCAATTGCACAATAATTTACACAAAAAATGTTCTTATTTTTCATTCTTAATTAAATACAGCATTCGATTATTTTGTATTTTCCAAGAGTTAAAGTTTTAATGGTCGGGAAATACTATTAATACGTTAAGCATTTTGCAACGTTGCCTTTCACCGATTGCCACCCAATCGAAAAGTCATCTATTTTTACAATGTTCCCATCGTTTATCAGCAGATACCTGCAGCAAAAAACGAAACATAAGCTTAATATTCACACACTCCCTCAGTCACTGGTCTCATTCAGGCAGTCGGAGGCACTCGTTCCACCTTTTTTTTTATATTTTGTCAATAATTAATTTGTTGAAAATGCAATGCGAACGCCGAACGCTGCTTGGGCCACCACCAGATAGACGCTGGACACAGTCCTAAAGTCAGAGGCTGACAGACGAAGAAGCGCCTTGCATTATGCATGAGCCCAGGTTGGACCTGGAATCAGATATCTGTTGTTAGGGAACTGTGTAGCCCTTGAGTTATGCGCTTTAGGGGCGCCTTCAAGGTTGCCCCTGTTTGCCAAGCATCCATCCATTCGTCTTATTCTGTCGTCAAATCTTGTTTTTGTTGTTGTTTATGTGTCTTTTGCGCGCTGATTAAGTCACTTACATTTTTCGCTGCTTTTCTCACTTATTTGCTGTTAATTTGTTAGCTGCTTCGTGCCTTAAGACTCTTTTTCCACTCGATCCACCGAAAATATTCATTTCCTGCCGTTTGTCGTAACAGCATTTTGGCTTTGTCAGAATTCCGGGGAAAATCCCAGGCAGCCCGGTATTGGGGAAAACATAATAAATACACAGGTAACTCAGTCAGCCAGACAGACAGACTCGCGTCTCAGTCAACGTCAGCATTCTGCCAGAACGTAATAACTAAAATTATACGCAATACACAAAACAATAATTGGACGTAACTGCACTTTCGTTGTAAACAAAGTTTACATAAGAAAAAAAGGAAAACATATATATATTTTTTTTATAAATATTCCTGGAACAAATATATTTTCAATTTTATTTGTTCCTTAAATTAGTTAGTTAGTTAAGTTTGCTACCTGAGCTATCAAGATGAACTTATGGAGGATACGTTAATCCAAGAAATTATATAGCTGGCATAATAAAGTAATAATTTGATTTGGTCATTATGGTAATAAGCATTTGGAAAACCTATAAATCACTTATACAATCCCATCGATATTACCTTAATGGTATATTATCATCACATCATTTCGCAATTGACTTTAAGTGAATGAAACAATATAATTGTGACCACTGTATATGTATTTATATTACTCTGTCCTATGTATGTATGTGTGTAAAAGAAGTGAAACACATGTACTTAAACCGATGCCATCAGCAAAAAAAAAAAAAAAACATAATAAAAAGCTCATCAAGTCGAAGGCCTGTGAGAATTTCGCAATGTTTTGGTTTGTGCCTTAATTTTTTTTAGACAAACTGGGGACTGAAACTGAAACTGTGACTTGAACACGGACAGTGTGTGGGGCATAGCTTGCAATGCAGCATACACCATGCAACATGCACCATGCACACAATCGTGGTGACGGCAGCAGCGGCTGAGCCACCAGCTGAATCAGAATCTGAATCAAATGTTTATCTTCCGTGTTTTCTGGTCGCGCCATTCGGATTACATTTCGCTGCCAGCTTGTTGCGGCTCAGTGGCGCTCGGGGTTCATGTTTTGTTGTTTTTGCGCGTTTTTTTTTTTTGGATTGAAAGTCACGTGCCGTGCATAAAACAAACGTATTTAATGTTTCACTTGTTGTTGCCTTTCAATGAAAACGAAATTCAAAAATCGAAAAATGTTTGCGCGACAAAAAAAAACCCAGCCAAGTGTAGTAGTTAGTTGTGGGTGAAGGCAGGGTGGTGTACAGCACAGAACAGCGGGCACAGTCGTCACATTGGGTAGTAAAAAATAAATGAAGGGAAAAACATGCAAAGGCGAATGAATCGCAACGCTGGCAGCCTCATCAATGGGGCAGCTCCCGAAGCAGGCACATTAATTAAGGCAAAGAAAAAAGCATAAGAAGGCTATATATAAACATACAAACACACTCACACACAGACACACACGCACACTATGTTTGCTGGCAGCGCGCTGCGGTAACTTCGGCAAACGTCTTCGTGTCTTTAGTGTGTGTGTGTGTGAGGCGTTCATCTTCGTTTCGCAGTCACTGTTGACGCTGGCAGCGCAGTTAGCGGCAAAACAGAAGTAGTTTGTCGCTCGGTTTTTCGTTTGCTTTGCGCACGACTCTCATTTTGTGTTTGCTCGTCAAGGCAGACGGAAGCAGAAAAGCTTCAGCTTCCGACCTACGCGCGTGTCACTCAGTCCGTTGTTTATGTGTGTATGTGTGTGTTTGTGTGTGTGAGCGTGTCTAAATACAAATACCGCTGGGCAAACGGTACTAAACCAAAAACACAGTGCAAGACAAATGATGCGCGCTCAAAAATATTAACAACACCAAACGAGTGAGTGTTTGTGTGTGTGTGTGTCTTGATGGCAGGCATGTGCCGTTAATTGCTCGGCACGGCGACAACAGGTGGCAACCCCCAACAACCCCACAAATTTTCTATACAGCTTTATACCAATTGCTGCGTCGCACGCAAAATTCGCAGAACTCTAATTGCTCCCCACAAAAAAAAAAAAAGTTAAGGAAAAGAAAGAATAAAAAACAAACAGGAATTTTTGGCATGTTGGGGGCGTGAGGCCCGCAATTAGCAAATCTAACAATTCCAAGAATCGATTCACTGCAGCCAGGAATTAATTGGCTGCCCTCGGTCAAACATTAAAAAAAATGAAAGAACAGAAAAAAACAAACACTTGAAACAAAATAAGAAACAAATATAAAAAAAGCCGACGCACTGCGCTGCCAAAAATAAGCTAAAGAAGTTGTCACAGGCAGCAGCAACAGCGGCGACGTGTGTCAAAGGTTTGACAGGCCTTAATTGTACAAAGGAGAAGCAGCAGCAGCATCATCATCAGCACAAGAAGTAACAGTAACAGCAGCATAGGGGTTGAGAGGGTGCTACTGCTGCTGACAGCGATTTTATTTTTTATATTTTTTATATTTTGGTGACAGGCTCTGTTATGTGGGCCCTCAAAGCAAAGTTGAAGCTAAAGTGGCCAAGCAGAAGAGTTTAAGCACTGGGATAAGTTAAGAAAAAAAAAAAATACAATTGAGCCAAGGATAATCTGCCTTGATGCAAATGATTTATAGATAGGCTGTACGCAAATGCTGGACTTAATCTTATCTTAAGTAGACAGAATGAACTAAAAACAAATCCTAAATTGTAAAGAGATTTTTTGAAGCAGGCTTTTTAGGAAAGGAATTACGATTCTTCTACTATCCTGGGAGAATAGAGATAATTGTTCTTCACAATGTATTTAGTTAGGCGCAGGATTCAATTAGTTTTCCTTTCCCCTCACTAATATCTCTTCAATTCTTCATCTCAATCATATTTATCTTTTTGAACTTCTTAGGTAGTTAAATCTTCTGTTGTGCTGCCTAATAAAGTTCGCTTGGTAATGTGAAACATGTGAGAAACAGGTGTTACCTATGCATATATGCTGAGTAATATGAACAATTGCAGCTGTTATCAAGTTGTTTGAAAGATAAAAGATATTATAAGGAAGGAATTGTAGGAAATGCTGATTAATATCGGACTGCATTATTTTTCCAACTCTAACGAGAAATACACTTAAATCTGGCCAATTGCAATTCCTTAGAGTCTCAAGAAATTAGATAATAAAATGTTGATTGATTTCATTTCTTTAAGCTGATTTATTGAGCACGCCACGCCCCCATTATACACACACACAAACACACACCCCTCGAAACTGCTTTCCAAATCGAGCCAACATTTAAACTCACTTAAATCTCAGCGCAGAGTATTACCAAGAAATTTGATACAAATCGTATTGTGAACAGTTAAAAGCTAATAAAATTTTAAGAGCTGTGTAATCAAATCCAAAATAAATAAAAGTAAAAATGCGACGGCAACATTTGGCAAAGCAGCTAGGACTTGTGGTCCTGCTGCTGCTGTTGCCGCTGCTGTTGCCACACTTGGGGGCAGAGATTGCACACATCCCGCTATCCAGCAATCGCATTAGCTTGGAACCACTCGACTCACATGAGGAGGAGACACATGTCTTGCCACCAAGTTGCCCGCAGCGGCAGTCATATGAAAAAATGCTGAACAGTATCGACGATGTTGAGGATCTGTATGTCGATGTGCCGGTGCACATAGCGCTCGAGCAGCGACAGAAGAAACGGTAAGTCCTTATTCCCTGTATCCTTTTTCCCAAATACGAAACGAAAACACATAATTTGAGTAATGCGCCTAAGTGCGCTGGCGACGCCGCCTGTCACACAAATCAAATTATGACCAAACAATACCAAAACGCTGTAAGGACGCAAAGGACGTAGGTTGGCCATGCTTCAAAAAAGATGCAAGATGAGGGTAGAAACCAACAAAAATAATTTATAACCATGACGTGTGGCTGGCCAAACAAAAACCAGCGCCAGATTTTTACAGTTGCCATAAATATAAGTAGTGTGGCTACTCTTCTTCTTCTTCTTCTTTTTCTACTTTGGCTTTTGCTTGCTTGTCTAAGTGTGTGTGTGTGTGTGTGTGTTTTGTTAGTGTTAGGCCCACAGCTGCGGCCGCGTTGCACGTGGCGTATGAGCAACTTTTTTCCTTCATTTGTGTTTTTCTTTTGCCTTTTTTTTTTTTTGTTTTATTGGCGGCTGTTGTTATTTCTTGCCCTCGTTTGGGCCTGGGTCAAGAAAAGCTGTCACGTTTTCGCTAAACGCGCGCGCCTGGCAGGCATTTTGCCTTTTTACACTTGCATATTGCTTGGATGCGTTGACTTTGTCAGGCAGGTGGCAAAATATTCACTTTAAAAAGTTAGAAGCTGAAATCAAAGCGAAATTTACTTGAAATTAATGAAACTTAAGCTTATGCAGATTGTTTCTTCTCTAAAACGTCTTTCTTTAAAATCTATTAACCATATTTACAACATTTTATAAACAGACATCAGACAAAATCTATGAAATACGCAAGAATACGCAAAAACTAAAAGTAATTAGTCGAAGATTTTAAGTTTGAATCTAAAGTGTAACATATTTTGGTTAGGTATTCGTTCAAATTTATTCTGTTCTCATAATACATAAATACATAAATGTACTTCCCTTGTGAAAAAAGTTGACACTAAACTCACAAAAAAAGAAAAACCACTTTTTGACACTCGATTTCTCATATATGAAATTAAATATATTATTATTACTTAATTTAATAAATCAGCTTTTGAACTTTTGTAAGAGCATCTCAAATTCGTGATACGCCTCGCCTGTCATTTCCTTTCTTAAATAGCTTTAATATATTTGAAACATTTCTGTTTTTTATTTCGCCAAAGAACGTGCGAATCTTTGAAGTCAAAAATATATATATATTTTATTTCTTTTGTTCTTGTTTGGCATTTTCTCTTTAAAGTTTTGTTGCTGTTGTTCTCATATAACTTTGATCATTCTCTGGCATTGAATGTCAAACATTCAAATTAATGTTGTGGTTTGGTCGTCGTTGATCTTCTTCTTGTGCCTTTTTCATGTTTCTATGTGAAGCGTTTTTATTGTCGCGCGACCAGAGCGGTCAAATCGACAACTGCTTGCTGCTCCAATTGCAAGTTGGAAGCTGGCATCTAGTTCCATGTCCATGTCCATGTCCATGTACATTTCCATCTTCAGCTGAAGCTTCAGCTTACCTCCTCAGTTGTACGTGATGCTTGTCTCTTGTTGCAAAGTGGAGCGAAGGAGAATATTGTGTGCAAAGAGAGAAAAATTTATGGCGCGTGCAGTCATTAAGAGTTTGGCTAGAATTAAGTGATTTGTTGAAAAAAAGTATTTTTTTAATATTTTTTTTTTTGGACAGGACACTAGCTACTGCTGCAGCAGATTGTTCTCCTGGGCAGGCGCAATCAACGCGTTCCTGTTCGTTCGGCTTGTTAATAATTTTTGCGCAAAACAAATCATAAATATTAATTTAACGACTTAATGCGACAGCGCTTGCAAGAAATACACACACTCGCACACACAAGAGCACTTTAATGGTTAGTCGAAACTTGGAAACTGGGACTGGGCCACGTTTTCTCTGCACCATTGACCACCTGTAGCATCAACAAACATAAATACTACGCCTTTTGCTATCGCAATGGCCCGAAAATCAAAACAAACTACACACAACATCAAAACTGTTGTTAATGTGCTTGTTGTTGTTGTTGTTGCATTTTTATGAGCGCTGCAGGCTCACGCGTTGTAAACAACTTTTATTGTGCCGAAAGCAACAACATCGTGCAACACCTCCCCCGCACGTTGATGCACGTTGCTTCTTTATGGCGTGAAACTATTTATTTGCGAGCGTATCAAAGAAGCCTACAATAAAAACATCAACAACAACAAGCAAAGAACACGAGACATCTAAAATTTGTTTTGACCATAAAAATGCAAAGTATAATTTTTGTTGTTGCTGTTGTTGTTGTTGCGTTGCATACGAAAAAAATACTGCGCAGACCTTCAGCTGAAGCATTTGACGACTTCTCTGTGTTGTTGCGTGCCTCAATTAAACTTATTGTTTGTATTTTTAGACTGCAAAGACGCTGCTTGTCGCTTGGCAAATGTATGTATATATCCGAATCGGTTGTTGTTGTGAGCATCTGCAACTGCATCTTAACTATAGACAGACATTTGGGCGTCACATCGAACATCGGCGAGACAGACTCCCTTGCTTAGTCAGCACCACAGACTTGCTGCCGTACGTAGTTCAATAGTCTAAAATTTCACCAAAAACCTCAAATGCACACACACACACGCACACACACATGCGCTGTGCCCATTTTGTGAGTGCTCAGTGAGTAATCGAGTGAATGCGAATGTGAATGTTCGGTTTTACTATGTTTGAATCATTCACAAGCAGACAAATAACCATTGAATAAAATTAATAAGGCAACAGTTGCTGACAGCCAAGTGATAGAAATGGCTTTAAGAAAAAATAAATACATAAATTTTTTGATAATATTAAAATAGTGCTCAGCCTAACTCTTAAAAAAGTTCTTAAGAATAAGTTTACAAAAATATTTCTCATACAAAAAAGTATTTATTTTTTGTATTTTTGATGTTTTGTTTAAGTCGAGAGTGAATATTTTTTTTTACGTTTTGTGATGCATATTATATCCACAGTTCTAACACCGATTCAGGTATTATTATTAAAATTAATAAAAGATTATTTTAAATTTTGAGAGCATTATAAAGAAAACCGAAATATTATTTATTCAAGCATAAAAAAGCCAAATTCGTTCAATTTTTCTTTTTCTGCACAACATTTATATCTTGATTAGTTGAATACAGAAATCGTTGGCGTAAGTAATAAACAATTTTGCTGGGGTTGTTTCCCTGCCATTTCTAATCTCTTTCAAAAGCTATAATAGTTACAATTGAGCTGGAGAATAAAAAAAAAATAATGAAGTGCCAAAGTTTTAAGCGCAAAGTTTAGCTTTAGCTGGCTATAATTTAGAAACTTTATTAAGCTAGAGTCGGTAAATATGCTACTTATAACAGCATTATTAGCGACAGTTGATGCTGACGATATTTGCGTTTGCATTTGCTTCTTTACTTGTTCATTCAATGCTGATTGTCAATTTGTGTGAGGGTGAAAACAGCGAGAGAGAGAGAGAAAGAGACAGAGATGACCCGGAGACCAGACCAGATCAGAAAAGAACAGAACAGAACAGAACAGAACATAGAAAATATACTTTCAACATCGACCAACTGACTGTTTGCTTGCCTGCCTGACTGTCTGCTTGTTTTTCATGCCGTCGCTTTTGATAGTTGCAAAAATAGAATTTTGTCGCTGATTTTAAGTATTTCGCGTGAAAACTACTACAACTCTCTCAACCCAAACCAGACAGCAACACCCTGCCATGCAAAGGAGATGGAGAAGGAGAAGGGAAAGACAACAACAACGACCCCAACTACAATCGACAACGTCTTTCACATCTTCGTTCTTGTTCGCGTTCATCTGGGATGTGGCTGCCGCCTTCTGCCTTCTCTTCAATAGCAAATTTATGTGAATTGAGTCAATTTTTATGGTTCTTAGCTGAGTTTTGGTTTGTTTGTCTGCCTCTCTGTCTGGCTGGCTGGCTGGCTAGCTACTTACAGGACTTTGCGCCGCCTAACTGGCGTAAAACGCACCACCGGAGCAACCGATTTATGCACTTGCTGCCTCTCCCGATGAAAGTTTCCACCACCACGTGCCAGTCTTCGACGTTGCCTTCTTGTTTGATGGCGATAAGCGTAGAGCAGTTCTCCTACAAATGTCAGCGATGCACTGCAAATGCCAGCAATTAAGATGCCAAAAGGGCCTTTTAGATGCTCCGTGGTCAGCACAATTACCGTGGCTGCGAAATTGGGTCGCATTTTGGCAATGCGATTTAGATACGTATTATTGTAACGAAAATCAGAATCAATCTTTTGTATAATGCCCACATCGCGCATATAACGTATTTGCATGTTCATCTCGTAAATGAATGGAAATCCCGCCTTCATAATCAGCTGCATGGGACTGGTGAAGACGTTGTAGGGAAAGGCATAGATATCATCGGCAAGAAGATTTTGCAATATATACATGCGACTACTTAAGATACAACGATAGCCCAGCTCGACGGCCTTGAGATTTTCTGTGCGTGGACGAAAGATGGGCGAGGAGTTGTATGCATTAAATATCCACATATCATCATCGTTCTCAAACCAATCTCGACTTTCCTCCTCGCCACCAAAGGGTATGCCAGCTGCCACAACCTCTTGCAACTCGTCTATCTGATGCAATAAACCTGGATCCTGAAATGTTGCTATCATCTTGGATGTATAAACAGCACACACATTGATGCCATAAATTGTAAGCATCACAAAGAAGATTCTTGTCGCCTGGCAAATGGGTCGCTCCTGCACAGCAAAGCCCAAAGATACGCCCAAAGCATTAAGACATGTTAAGCTCAGTTGTTGGTAGTATGGCGGCTCGGGTAGCAGTCTTACCAAAGCATACCAAACCAACCAGCTGATCACTAGCACCATCATAAAGGCAAGCCAAGCGTACGGCTTAAAGATGCCAACCATCGCTTGCCAGGCGGGACGACGTTCCGCCAGCTTTGTGTAAAATGTGTGTGCATCCTGCAGATAGCTGTCCGAGCCCCAAAATATGCCAGTCACCTCATTATCCGGATAGAAGCCGCCCATAATAAAATCACATTCACCATTTGCCAATTTTCCAAGCAATCCATTCCAATTTCCTTCGATATCCACTTCGCCACGTGTATCCCGTGAGCATGTTTGATTTGTCTATAAAATACGGAAGCGATAAGCATGGACGAATATTCCTTGGATGCTTGATGAATCGATGATGGATAGTTTGCTTTAAGTCATGTTATATAACTACTTACCGTAAACTGCAAACGATTGCGCATAAATCCCAGTATTCGCATCTCAATGCCCAAAACGCAATCCTCTTCGACAAATGGTGCAGCAATCGCAGCACAAACGTAGAAAGTACAGTTTTGCGGACTAAAACCACTTATATAATCCAACATGGCGATGTGCACGGCATGCGGTGTGGGATGTAGCTCGCCATTGTTACACTGTCCGACACTTTGAACGCTGGACACGCGACAATCAATATTGCTGTAATAATCATTGACCAGCAGATTATAGTCCGTCGAAGAGTTGGCAAAGATGAGTGCCACACGATGCACATAGAAATTAGTCATGAGATCCTTAAAGATCTGAGATGCCACGGTCCAAGGCCTATCTCTCTGCTCGGCATTATGAAAGAGTACCAGAAAACGTGCACCCGGATTCCAGGAGCGACTCTTGCTCACATAACGGTGCATCAGTCGATGTAAACGCTCCACACTATCCACAACAATCACATAGTTGTCGGCCAGTAATAGTTCACCAAAAAATCTGGTTGTATTATCATGATCCGAGATGACACGCAGTTGAAAATATTCGCGTGTTGGTAATGCGTCCCGATCACTGATTGCCTCATTGATGCGCTGACTAAATCCTTGCTGTATGAGTGCAGCTGGCTGAGACATGTTGAAGGCATTGGTCAGCATCAGATTGTAGGCGCGTGTGAAGCGCTCTTGCGGATTGCGATAGAAGAAGATCTGGGCAAAGCTGTCCATGCACTCGACACCTACTTGCCATGTGTGCGGACCCACATCCTTTGCGGGCAGCATATAGATAACCATGTTGGCTGTCTCATTCGATGGATTCACAATGCCATAACCACCAATTGGCAGCCATAGCAGCCACAAGAGCAGCAACAGCAGCCGTTGGCAAACCATTGCCTGCATTTCTGGCCACATTCTGTGTACGTTTGTTTGGTTGAACGTTGGTCAAGCAACTGAAAACTCCACAAAAAAAACTCCTCTTGCCTGCTTGCATGCTTGCATGGCGGCTTGTTTGTTGTGGGCTGACAGCCAAACCGGCGGCTGTTTGTGTGCATTCTAAATACCCTACACTGAAGAGGCATATCGAAAACGTAAGCGTTTTGACCGTTCCACATTATATTTTAACACATTTCTTGCTCATTCTACAATAATATAGTCGAAGGCCGTAGTGCTCAGTTGTTAGTTTATAATTAAAACCTTCTTTAGTGCCACAGCGCATTTAAGTTTCGGTCATAATTGATGGGATCGCTGACAAATAAATCACACACATTCATGTTTGTATGTTTGAGTGTGTTCTTGCACATGATGTTTGGCTTATATAATTGACTGCTGTCATCAGGCGGGGGCCAACAGCAACAATAATTGTAATAACAACAATATAAAATGCTGTGTGGCAAACTGGCTTTTGTTGCAGCAGCAACATGCGAGGCTTAAATTAAAGCAAATATTTGTTCAGTCGATGCGGCGCCAATCCTGAAAAATGGCCGCCAACAATGGATGAGTGCATTAAAACACTCAATCAAACAGTTGGAAACCTTTTGGCGCTGCGGCCAACTGCGAAATGCTGCGGGGGTGCACGAAGCGACGAACAGTAGGGGGGAAGAGTACAGAAGGCAATTGGCAAATGGCGTTGCCCGGAAGTAGCCGGTCATAAAAGTTGAGATGACCGGCCATAAGCCAAGTCAATGAGTCACTTTACTGCAATGATGCTGCCGGCGCTTCCTTTTGCCAGCACTAACACACACACACACACACACACATATGCACTCACATGTGTGTGTGGGTGTATCTGAAGCACATTTGTCTTGGCATTATGTCATTAGAAAAATTGCACATAAATTTCACATTTAATTACAAAACAACAAAGCGTTTGTCGACTTGCTGGCCAAGAAAAGATCAAACCAAAGACAGATAGCAGATGAGAAAAGAGTTGGGGAATGAAACGAAAAAAAAAAGAAAACCAGTCCACTTCTACACTTGGACTGCAACATTGTTGCAAAGCAGCGCCAGGCTGCCAAAGGCGCTGACTCACATTCACATTGAAGAGGACAGCGGTCGAAACAAATTGCGTGTGATAATTTAGTGTCATGATTTTTGACAAAGGGCGTCAACAGCTCATTTACTCCGCCCCGAACCTTGTACCTAAACCCACTATGCCCCTTATATTTTTCCTTTTGCTACATACTTCTTTTGTCTTGCCTTGCAGATTTGTGCTGAAATTAAACAACTCAACGCCGCTGACGATTCTGTTCTCAATGCCCGTGGCACGTCAAATTTACTACAATCAGACAGGTAAGCTGTAAGCAGTTGACTTCCAGTCTCGTTTCCCGCCCTAATATCATCATTATTTGCATCAATCCACACACACACATACACACGCAGCAAACGTTTTGCGGCTGGCTGCTCAGGCAAAGGGACCAGCCATGGCCAGATTGGTCTTGCCCTGCGCCCTTCGCGGCCAATACGATCTGTTTGTCCAGGCACGACAGGGCGGCGCTTTAAAGCTCGAGGCACAGGCCAAGCATCCGCATCAAAGTTGGCCTCTACTCAATCACACACATCGCATTCAGATTCGCACACAGAACCGTGTGCGCAAGCGTCAGCTGATTGTCAAATGGGAGCGTAGGTGAGTCGACTATAGATATGAAACTTTTCATACTTGTATTGAATAGCCAGGAAGATCTCACATCAAATAGAGCTTTTATAGCATTAACTTTACTGTAGTTATACTTTACTTATAATCTTAAGTTTTCAATTCCCCACAGCAAGTTTGATTACCATGCTATGCATTATTGCCTGGTGATCCAACGCACTGGCAGTCCAAGTTCCATTGCTACGTTTAGTTCCGGGACGGGAAAGGAATTTGGCAGCTTCTGTGAAGCCGTCTATGCCTATACAAGGCAGCAACAGACACATTCACGTGCCTCACGAGCAGGTCCCTGTTCGGGCAGCAGCAACATGTTGGATCTTGTTTGGTCTCGTGCTCCGAAGCGTGCTCGTCATTTAAATCCGCGACACAATCTGCACATTGTGTGCACTGGAGCTCGCACACAGCAGCAGTTGAGGGGCCTGCAGCCCAATAGTAGCTATCGATTGCAGCTCTTTGGAGTGCATCAGCGTTTGCAGAATCTAACGCTGCAGTTGGCCAGCAGTCAGCTGCACTTTAACCGAACGCATCCAACGGCCTTAAGAGAACAGGCATTGTCACTCCTGAAGATTGGCGGCTTGCATGGCGTTCAGGTGTATAGCTTTAAAGTGCCGTCCAATACACCACCGCCACGCTTTATGCGTTTTCTTCTGTTGCCCTGCGCTGGCAGTGAGATACGCGTGAAGCTGCTGCGTCAGCATCGATTGGTGGCCAACGTGGGTGACATCTACTCGCCGACATACATCAAGCTGGAGGGCGTTACGCCTGGCGAACGTTATCTTATGCGTTTCGAGCCCAGCAACGAGGACGAAGCGTTGCGTGCCCAAAAAGTGCGGGTAAGTTTGTCATTTGTTTTTTGTTTCATTTTTGAAGTTGTCATCCGAATTGCAAAGTCATTTTGTCGTTAAACTTTGTTTCATCCTGTTGCAGCTGGCTTTGAGCAGTGAACGTCTGTTCCATGATCTGCCAGAGTTGCCCGAGAATACAACTGTATTCGATGTTCGCACTAGATGCACCAGCACAACAATCGCTTGGCATGCTTCACCGGATGAGCGACCATTAAGGTAAGGCTGGTCTTTTTGAAATATATATAAATATTTAGGTATATTTAGGAAAGAGAAAAACGTACCAACATCAAAAGCAATTTGTTATCAAAAAAGTATGCAATACTCCTTGGCATTTACAGCTAGTATAAGTAATTTCGAATTCAAGAATAGTTAGCTTGTAGGTAGAAATAGATAAAAAGAGAAAAAACTTTGTTGAAATTTTAATGAATATTATATATTCTTTATTCTTAACCTCCCGTTAGCTACTGCGTAATTGTGTTTAATCTGCCACAGCGCAGCGTTGTTGACTACACCAACTATTGCATGGACTTTGGGGCACTGCGGATAACGCAGCACAAGAATTTCAAATACATACGTTGTCGTGAGAAGCCGCCCAGGTGAGCAAAATACTATAAATAACACCTTACCAACAAAATATACATAAAATAATCGACAATCAATATTGCAGCAGCGTTGATAAGCTGGAAACGGAGACGATACTCAGCCTGACTCCTGGCGATAGTTATTTGATCTATGTGACTGCCAATTTGAGTATGGGAAAGCCGTTGCCCTACCAGACGCTAACGGTGCATATGGGCACACAGTGTGTGGATTTGGAGTCGCAGGAGCAGCCTGAGTACTATTAGGCGTATGCGCAATGTATTTGTCACAAAATACAAACAAATAACAAAAAAATGAAAACGCAAATACAAAATGATTAAGCAAACTATCCGTCGTTGTAAAGCTACCTTATCCACTAAAACTTAACAAAACTATGCAATACAATATAATTATAACTATGCGGGTTTTTGCGCTAAGCAGAAAAGACTATATATTTAGATCTATATACATATATATGTATGGCTTACATAAAGCTGTGGGTGTTAAGTGTGTGTGTTTGAAAGAGAGTGTGTGTGTGTGTTTGCCAATTAATTCCAAGTATTTCGAGTCTAAAACACAACCTAACTTTAAATGTTGTTTACGATCGCGTTCTTTGTGCATATATTAAGTTTTATTTAGCGCTAGGATTTTTGCTGTTAAGTTTATCACAATTAAGTTTTGTAATATTTTAATTTAGCTTGCATAAGTAATTTAGCTAAGCATCATAATATATTATAAACAATAGCTATCTATGTTTACTAGATATACTAATACTATATAAATGTGTGTGCGTTGAAAGCGTTGTATTTTTTGAAACAACTTAAGCAAAACTCAATTAAAAATAAATAAAGAAATATAAGTAAAAATAATGTGGACAATAAAATGTGCTATGCAGTAAAATTTAATTGGAAAATTGCATATTTAAAATATTTGCCAAAAAAATAAATATATATATTGTATAAATAACTAAATCATTGAATAATAAAAACAAATTTGCCAGAATTATTGTGTTATGAAAGTTTTTTGTTTTATATTGATGTGAACCAACCGAATGATCCCCATATTATACTGCAGGCCATAATATTTAGTTTTTGATTGAATTTTTTTTGTTTTCCGGCACATGGTGCGTTCCCAAATGCGATGCGGTCATTGGTCAATCGCTCATCGACGCATCGCGTGTGTGATTTGGGAAAGCAAAATAGCTATGACAGCCGATAGCAATCAACTGGCTGGGTCAGCCAAGCGATTGATAAGCAGACAGTGATAACTGGCGATAATCATTAGCTAAACGTACAACGGTAGCAGGTGACAGTTGCCACACACATTCCGTTTTTAGTTCTATTAAATAGGTTGAACTTGACGCATGAACATTTCTGGAAAAAACATTGCATACTTTTAGGGCTGCGCATTAAATGGATTCGCGAGCTGTGATCGTTGACGATGCATACCCGATTGTATACGCTAGTGATCTATGCCAAATACTTGGCAATGAACGCATCATATTCATGTCACTGTCAATCCTGATGTTTATGTGCGCCCTTTCGGGCAACATTGGCAGCCTTTATGTGAATAGTAGACGCAAGTTGCGACCTTTCTTTCGCGCCTGCCTCATCTCGCTGGCATTAAGCGATATTATCTATTGCATAAGCTTCACCACTGGCATCATGGGTTACTTCCATGCCAAATACCTAGAGTTTTGGGTGAGTTTGTGACATTTCCTATGTAGTAGTTATTGTTAAAATATAAATTTTTTTATCCAGACGCTTGGCTCCTTTATGTGCAACTTTCTGCCGTTTATCACCACTACAACAGTTTTGTCGAGCAGTTTGATGCTTGCGGCCATTGCCATGGATCGCTATATGGGCATTAGAAAGGCTGCAACAGGCATTTGGAATCCAAGCTTACTTTTTTGTATAAGCTGCATTGGTGGCATTTGGCTAATTTGTCTTGGCAGCGCAGTGCCCTTATTTTTCATCTACAAGGAGTATACGGTCTACGTTGTGGATGAAGATGAACTTATATTGGCCACTATGTGCATGGGTCGAAGGGTGAGCATAAATATATAAGGCTGATAACATAAGGCAATTTTACAAGTTTTACAAATCGTAAGCCTATTAGATTGATTAATTTCTATCGACCTGCATATATGCCTTAAAAGTTTGTTCACTCGTGTTTGCAATCTTATCAGCCTCAAAGCAATTTTCAGTTATATTTATACAACAAATATATATTTTTTTCCACTACAAACAGACTCACATTGGAATTTACAATATTATATGTATAAGCCTTGTCTTTATTCCGTGCATTGTGGCCTTTGTCTTTCTCAATGTGATCATTGCACTTCAGCTGTGGCAGCGACGACATCAGCAACGCAATCTGCAACAACAACAACAGGATCAAAAGAATAATGCACGATTTGTGCATCTGCTGAGCAAGCCGGAAACAGCGTATTCAATGATAACGGCCTTTAGTGTGGCAGACTTATTTGAGCATATGAGCACAGCAGTCGCATTGAAGCCACCATCGAAGCTGCCCAAGAAGCTGAGTCCTGCGGCAGCGGCGCGTCTAGCGCGTCATCGACGGATGGTGCGAGTAGTGTTGCTTATGATTGGCACTTTTATGTGCTTACGTTTGCCCGCCTCGATCTTTATGTTGATGCGCGTTTATGGAAATTTTCCCACATCAGTTGCCTGGCTGTGTTACTTTAGTTTTGGAATACTCAACTTGACCAGCTGTGCGCTGAATCAGCTCTTCTACACCTACTTAACACAGACCATAAATGTTTTTTCACTGTTAAAGAGGAAGCTTTTTTGTAAGCGGAAATCTAAACAGGAACCGAATGTGGAATTGCCTAAGCATAAGTGTAAGCAATACAGACGTTATTTGTGCTTTGGCTTGGAGGTCAAGTGCGATTTGAAATCAGAACAGGCTAAGAGTCCCGCTGATGTTGCACCTTCTGTTGTCGCAAGCAGGCTGGCTCCTTTGTCTGACATCAAGGATGACATATTCACCATCTACACTAAAAAATTGCTACAATCGAAAACATCAATTGATTCCTCCACCTTCCCCCTTTCCAACTCGTCGTGCTGATGCAAAGTGCGTCATCATCAAGCATATGTCGCCTGTTTGTAAATTTGTATTAATTTAAATGGAGCAATGATTCTTTTGTTGTTGTTGTTGTTGCTATTAGCGCTGTAGCAAAGTTCATGCGATTACTGATACGCTCTTATATTATATTCGTAGTGTGTATACACATATTTGGTAAATAAAGCTAAAATGCCTTTAAAAATAATCTCAAAAATGTTGTTATAAATTAGTATAATCTTCTCCCAAATTTATAAGATATGTGTGATCTTTATGCCTCCATTTTAATATAAAAATTGTATAGAATTATTTTAAAGTTTGTTTAATATTCACTAATAACAACGCAATTAATTACTATCACATTTATTTATATGTGCCATTTAAAACAATTTCCGTTTTAAAACAATGGTTCTCAACTGGTTTGCTAGATAAGCATCACTCTAATTATATTGTCAAAAGTTACTGATGCGAAAAGAGAGCGCGAGAAAGAGAGAGAGAGAGAGGCAACTGCAAAACAATACATCACGCTCGCATTGTAAATTTAATTAATTGAGCGCAATGCAACGCAAAGCTTTTCTGCTCAGAGTCTTGCTCTCTTGCTTGGAACAGCTGTTTGCGGTTAGCTCAAGCTTGACTCAAAAGCTGCATACGGTGGCGTTGCGGTTGCCACAGCTCAGTTGTTGATGGCGCTTCGTGCAGAGCAGTTGGCTTTAAGCTTTTTTGGCTTAGGTTGAGACGGACGCGTGCGTGTGTGTGTGTTAGAAAGACGGGTAAGCCGATAAAAGGCAGCCAATCGGGTGAAATCTACGACGACGACGACGACGACGACAACACCAATAACAATAACAACGGGTCGTCTCTTCTTTAATCAGTGTTCGCATATATTTGCGGTATTTCAGCGCATGCCCAAAGTGTGTACGAAAATAAGTGAGAAAATTGTTAAATAGTAGCATAACAAATTCAACAAAGCTTAATGTTAATAAATGAGGCCAAACGACAAAAGAGAGTCGCAAATTATGGCACACACAAGTTTATAAATAGCTGAAAGAGTTAACCGCACAAAGGAAAGAAAAAGTGAAGGAAACACACACAAGAAAGAACCAAAGCATAAACGCAACAAAGAACCGAAAGTTCACAGTGTTTAAAATCAATTCACAATTGTTAACAGGTAAAAATTCCATTCATAAAAAAAAGACCAAAATCTAAACCATCTTTGGCAGCCAGCCAAAAAATGCAAACCAGTTGCGTTTGTTACACATTTTGTCAGTGCAGGAAAATCACAAAAATTTATATATATATAAAATCCTAAAGAAAAAACAAATTGATCACTAAAACACGTTCGCGCATTTCACTTGGCCAATACTTGTCCACGCATGCGCAACTGTTGTCGGCTTGTTGAGACAAGAAAAAAAAAAGCTTTATACTACCAGCTTTTGTTGGGTTGGCTTGCAAAATCTGAGTTACGATTGTTGTTGTTGTTGGTGTCACTCAATGCAGCTGTTGTTTCACTTTTCTTCTTAAGCTGTCAAACAACCGTTTTGTCTGACATTCTAAAGCTCTTCCTCTTGCCCTCTTGCTTGCACTCAAACTCTTTCGATCGTTTGCCATACGCAAGACTTCTTTTGGGCCTGGTTACGCAGCGCTTTCATTTGTTTTAAGCCGCCTTTGGCATTTACCTGCCTCTCTGCCCGTCCGTCTGTCTGCATGATTTTGTTTTCTGTTTTCCGTTTATTTGTTTCTGCTTTTCCTTACTTCTGCTGCATACCTAACTAGCAAATGTTAACTGACTTGGAATCTAATATATGTACTATATAGGCCGTCAGACATTGGCCAACTTAGTGTATTGACCACACGCACGTATTGTTCAAATAGGCAGAATGTCAATCTGGAATATACAAATAATTAATCGTGTTATAATGTAAAGAGCGTGTTAAATACGTGCCTGACATTTTAATGTATGTAAGTGTGGTTTATTTGATTCCGTCTGAATAATTCTCTTAAATAGAAACTTTAATCTTAAATCGCCTAACCTCATTATGCGATTAATTTGCATGCCATTGCGTATGACTTATGTGCCACTTTAAAAGAATTTTACACTTTCATTTCTTAGTATTAAAGACATTTATGCAACAGCAAAATTTTGTTGTTAACATTTTTATAAATTACCAAAAAGATAATATCTGGGAAAAGCTGTCGTTTTTGTGCATTCTCATGCTAGGAAAATCACTTTCATTTTCTGTCTTTGAGTCTTTAATTATTATAAAACAAGAAAAATGTTCATAGTAAGCAGCAGTAACAAGCAGCGTGACGACTGCACCGTTATTTAATACCCAACTCAACAGCTGCATAATCGAGAGATACGTTAAGAGTTAAGAGTTACGAGCGTCGAACTGTGCCTCGTTCGGTATTTAGCACATTTCTCCCCCTCCCAAAATCAGCATTATTATAAATTAAAAACAAAAAAGAAATAATTTCTAAAGAAAGTGAAAGTTTTTTGTTATTTTTTTTTTTTTTGGGCGCGCACCAAATATTTGGACTTTTTTTTCGGTTGTTTTGGGTAATTGCCTGGCGTCAGGGAGCGTGCACTGAATTAATAATGAAAGACAAAGACGGAACACTCAAAGCCATACAAAATAGTATGTCAAATGTGGTTTTTATATTTGTTTTGTGGTTTGACCTCTTACGCATAACCTTGTCCAGCCAACTTGTTTTTGTGTATTTATTGT
This sequence comes from Scaptomyza flava, assembly GCA_030179655.1. Taxonomy (NCBI): domain Eukaryota; kingdom Metazoa; phylum Arthropoda; class Insecta; order Diptera; family Drosophilidae; genus Scaptomyza; species Scaptomyza flava. The sequence goes on along the minus strand of JARNME010000404.1, from coordinate 78,760,234 downwards.
TGTTTTTGTTTTGGAAAATTTATGTTTTTTTCCAGCTGCCCATTGAACTCGAGATTTTATTTTCATGCCGTTGCAGACACTTTCGATTTTCGCACAAAATGAATTCACATAAATCTGAAAAGCACAAAAAACACACAATAAAAAGTTGTGCGCCTTTTTTTTTCTTCATTTCATTTCAGTTTTCTTTCTGCCATTTAGTTGTGGACCCTACTACTTATTTCTTATTGCACGCCATCATCAACGTTGACGATTTCACTCTTGGTAGAGGGGCCAATGTACCGCCATTACAACCCGCAAAACCAAACTCCTCCACACTCCCATCCCCTCTCTCTCTGTCAATGGGGTACCCCTTTTATTTATTTTTTATAGCATAACAACATGTTGGTCGCTCTTCAGACTGGCCGGCTTTGCCAATTACCAATTACCAATTACCATGCGAGTGCGCAAATGTTGTGCGGCATTGAGACACACCTCTACCTTACCCCCCTAGCCCCACAACGCCCTGACTCAACCTCTATAAACATAAGCTACATTGAAATTATGCATAATGGGTTCGGACAATAACATATACACAAACACAAATGGTCTTAAGGTTATCACAACAGATGCTACACAAATCAATTTCAATAGTTGATATTTTGTGTGTCGTTGTCATGTGACGAAGCTTCCCGAAGAAAGGGAAATGGCTTTCAAGCAGTTCATTTTGGTTTTGAGTCATTGTGTTTTGTGAAAAAAGGAGGCACGAAAAATTACATTCAAGTGACTGACTGATCCCAATCAAATTTAATCAGACATTAAATGAGAAAGTATGTCAAATGAAGCGTATTAAAATTATGCATTCATTAATCATATTAAAAAAATTTCCACTGTTTGTGATGTGATTAACAAATTATGTTGGATCAAGCACTTTTGTTGGGGTCTCAAAACACTTTAAAACATTAAAGCATTAAAATGATTTCAAGGTTATACGTTCAATGTATGAGTATGTTTTTAACTTTTAAGCTTTTCCTTGATACTTATTTTGACTTATATGAATTGCAATTATATAAAGAATTTATAACATTTCTACAATACTTCTAATGATGCTTTGACGTGTGAGCTTTAAATGCTTTGCACCTTTAGAAAATAGTTTAAGCTGAGATAATTTTTTTCATAAAAGAAATTCACCAGCCAGCTGTTAAGAGCATTGTTTTGTATCCCCCACATTTTGTAACCGAACCCGGAGACATTGTCAACTGGAACGTGATTTTAGTTAAACAAGAGCCAAATGTTTGTTTATTTATTTTGCCTGCCCAACAAGTAAACAAATAACTTTAATAACTTTTCGTTATCCTATTTGTTATTTCTAATTTGTAATCGTTGTATTTTGGATTTTGTTTCGGTTACAAAATCAATATGTCAATTTTTGGGACATAGAACGAGCAACGCAAAAAGGTTGACAGCACTTAAAAACTCGTTAGCTGCAAAATGTCATCCCTGTTTTAGCGACCGCAACACAACAGCATATGTGTGTTGATACGAGTGTGTGTGTGTGTGTGTGTGTGGATTCAGTCAACTGTTAATGGCCATTAAAGGCTAGTGCATGTGCAGCGTTTTGTTGACTTAGTTTGATTTATAGGATATTCGCTTGAGCTATCCCTAGTTTGTTGTTGATTTGGACTCGTTAAAGTCAACCAATTGCAGCGTTAACAGCTTTAAAGATTACAATTTTTAATCTTCTCTATGTATTTTTTGCTTTATCAGCATCATTAGCGTCCAGAGTGAAGATGAAATTGAAATTTGCATCAGCTTGATTGTTGATTTTGTCGCGTAATTCTTTATTGGTTTCAGTTTGTTGATCTTAAGATTCCTTTTTTTTTTATTACTTTGTAGCGCTGAACAAGCAAATATTTGTCAAATGTCTTAAGCTTCAGCATTAAAAGTGATTAATATATATTGCTGTTGTTATTTAGCTTGGACACTCTATGGCTATCTGAATGCATATATGTTTATGTACATGTATTATAATAACAATAAATAAAAACAATGTAAATCATGCGTGACTCAGTTGTTATTCAGATTTTGTACGAAGCCTTGGAGTAAACTCCATTTATATTTATTAGGTTTTTGCGAGCTTTTTAAAAATGGCAAAGAATTTGTTGATCTTTTTACTCTTGTTATACTCTTTTGATAGCTCTTTTTACTTATTACATACTCGTTATAAACACTGTTCCTATAAAATCTTCGTTAACTTGTTTTTGGCTTTCTGCAAACCGGTTCATATGATACGCAATTTTTTTTTGGCAATATTTTTTATGTGTTTTAACACAAAATTTAGGTCATACGGGAAGAAATAAATAATTCAGTTGCTTGAAGCTCAATTACGTCTGGAGAGCCTAAGAAAGGTTAAAAAAAAGAATAATGAATAAAGAGTGCATATATTATAATCAAGTTTAACATAATAATGACTGTTCATATATATATGTTTTTCGTTTTGTGTAACGCACCCAAAAATATAGGTCAAGTGGCTGCTGCTACCTGAGTGTTGAACTGGCTGAGCCGGCAGCGCAGACGAGACGCTGTCTTGGTGGTGGTGTTGGTGTTGCCGATAGTTGTGGCCGCGCCACAATTATGACACAAACAATGCCACAAAATAGATGGCAAATTTGCTGGCTCATTGCGGCACTTGCCGTTGTTGCAGGGCTAACAGTAACTGAAGGTAAGTGCAACCAATTCTCAAGTTCTAATCAACTTCTAACTGTTAACTGTTGTCTTCCCATTGAACAGCTCTGCCATTTCTCTACACAAATGCAAGGGCGCCCATAAATTGGACACTGCCGGTGCTAGATGATTGGCCAGTGGAGGAGCAGCCACGCAGCATTGTGCCACATGTGGAGCTCAAGTATCATGCGAATCGAACAAACAGTGAACCTGCCGCGAGCGATGAAGATTTCCTCGAACGTTTGCGTGCTATGAGAAGGAATCAGACATCGGCACGAATGTTGTGGTATGATGCCGCAGCGGGAGATGGACTCACCTATCCGCCTTTTGTGGATAAGGCGCTGAAGCTGTTTAATCTCAAGCAAGTGGCCTTTGAGATTGAGAACAGTGTCATGTCCAAAGTGTCGTGTACGGCATGCAAGGCAGGAGCAGGATTACTGCAGCATTATATCAAATCAGGAAAAACTGAAGCGGAACTAATGAAAATGATTGCTCAATATTGTACGAATCTGAGCATTCAGAGTCCTCGAGTCTGTGAGGGTGTCGCCCAGCTGTTTGGCAGTGAGGTTATCTATGTCCTTCAACGTGTCAATCTGGGACCCGATGAGCTTTGTAGCTTCATTATTGGCGATGGCTGTGGCGATGTTTACAATCCCTATCATGAGTGGGAAGTTATTTTCCCCCCAGTTCCAAAACCACCTCGTTTGTCGGATCTACCCATGCCGTTGGAAGGTGCTCCCTTCTTCAAAGTCCTGCACATCTCGGACACTCACTACGATCCTCATTATGTGGAGGGTGCCAATGCGGATTGCAATGAACCTCTGTGCTGTCGTTTGAGCAGCGGTCGTCCTGCGAATCCCAATGCAGCTGCTGGCAAATGGGGAGATTATCGTAAATGCGATACGCCCAAGCGTACAGTTGATAACATGCTTGAACATATCGCTGAAACCCACAAGGACGTCGACTACATACTCTGGACGGGGGATCTACCGCCGCACGATGTCTGGAATCAAACAAAGCAGGAGAATCTGGAGATTATCAAGGAGACAGTGAAGCAAATGACAGAGAAATTCCCTGGAGTTCCCATATTTCCAGCCTTGGGCAATCATGAGAGTGCACCTGTGAATAGCTTTCCACCTCCCTATGTAAATCAGGTTGATATCTCTATCAATTGGTTATACGATGAGTTGGATGTCCAGTGGCGTCGTTGGCTTCCGCAGAGCGTCTCCCATACCGTACGACGTGGTGCCTTCTATTCGGTTTTGGTGCGTCCAGGATTTCGTATTATTTCCCTCAATATGAACTATTGCAACAACAAGAATTGGTGGCTGCTACTCAACTCTACAGATCCAGCCACCGAGCTGCAATGGTTGGTTGTGTTCGCTGACTTTTCGGACCAATCATTAACCATTTTATAAACCTTTTTTTCTCTTTTAGGTTCATTTATGAACTGCAGAGCGCAGAGTTCTCAAACGAAAAGGTTCATGTAATCGGTCACATACCACCAGGTCATTCGGATTGTCTGAAGGTCTGGTCCCGCAATTTCTACAAGATAATATCACGCTATGAGAGCACAATTACAGCTCAGTTCTATGGACACACGCATTTTGATGAGTTTGAAATGTTCTACGATCCACATGATCTGAGTAAGTTAGTCGATTGTTGAAGATTTTCAATGATTTGCTATAAATTTGTACTCTAAATTTTTCAGCGCATCCCAACAGCATTGCCTACATAGGACCCTCCGTGTCACCGTATTATGACCTGAATCCAGGATATCGGATTTATTATGTGAGTAAAATTGAAAAACGCATCAAAATACTTTTGATTATATTCGTATTTTGAACTTAGGTGGATGGTGATCATGATACAACGACACGTTTGGTCTTAGATCACGAATCGTGGATAATGAATCTGAAAGAAGCGAATCTATATGGTTATCCGATTTGGTATAAACTATATACGGCCAGGGCAGCTTACAATATGAAAGCTTTGCGACCCAGCGATTGGGATAAGTTGCTCAACGACCTAACTGACAATCAAGAGCTATTTGAATTGTACTACAAGTAAGTAATAAATGCCCTTACAATAACTCACTTCAGAATGGTTACTAATGTGATTTCTGTTAGAAACTACTGGAAAAACTCACCGGTGCGGCCCACCTGCGATGCAGAGTGTAAAAAACGAATGCTCTGCGATTGTAAAAGTGGACGATCCCACGATCGGCGACATTTCTGTGCGGGTGTCGAGTCCAAGATCGATGAGGGATCGTCAAAGTCATGGAAGTCGTGGTTCTATCGTGGATTAACCAACTCGTATGTATCGTTATTGTAATAGTGTTCATGGTGCTGTGTTTTGTTTTTGTATTTTTGTAAACCATTGCCATATTGTATTTGTTCCATTGATAATTTCTGTATTATTTCACTCAAACAATTGCAACATTTTCTGATTGGGTACACTTAATTATAGTGGGGAACAGAATACCGTGGAGGAGGATATGAATCGTACTGACTGGGGTTCATTGGATGTGGTATTTGGTACTTTTGGTTGAGGTACATATTATAAACATAATGACACAAATTGTAAATATATATATCTATAAATATTAATCTTAAGCAAAATAAGAACAATACTAAACTGGTTGCTGGTAATTAATGTAAAGTCATTTTAATATTTGTTGACAATAAAATTGATATTAATTTAATATTTTTGTATATTATCCTGCGATTCTCATCCCTATCTATAGCTATAGCCTGCTCTCGTCCATCACCTATCTGCCTAAATATCTGCTGGGCTATGGCTGAGCCAATAAGTCAAACTGCAAAAGTCAAATCGCAAATCGAATCAGTGCAAATTTCTAACGCCTACATAATAAGTTTACTATGTGATAATTAGTGCATAACCTATGTTAACTTAATGTATGTTTTACTATAACGTTTTCACTCTATGCCACCCTGCTAACCAAAAACCAACCGAACCGACCCACAGCTCCCGATCACATTTAAAACTGAGTCATTGAACAATAGTCATTAAATTAGTCGCATCATCGTCGTCGTTTTTGGGCATGGTGGGCGTGGCAGGTGTGTGCACAAGCCCCAATCGATTGAGACAAGCACGGCCAACATAATGGAAAAGCCCGTTGAACAAATTACTTAATAGTTGTTTTAGACATAATTGAAAATAAGTTTTAAATACGTAAATAAAGTGCAATTAATACTATAAGATAAACAAAATAAAAACTTCTTTTAGTTGATGTTTTCTATAGCTAAGTATTTGCTGCATTGTAAGCATAACGTTGAATTATTTTGAAATTCAAGCAGTAAGTGCTGGAAAACTCTAACTTCATGACCAACAGCTGAGCAGTGTGCAAAAATGTTTAACTGCTCAACGTAACAGCTGTTCCCCGTGGTGAAAAAGGAAGGCGGCGAAGTTGCACGGCGAACTTTGAGTTGACTATGAATTTAAAAGCTGTGGTGAACAGAAAATTAAACGCACAAGCGGGAAAAGTCAAAACAAAATAAATAAATAATAAATAAATAAAAATAGAGAAAAAACACATTTTAAACATTATAAATAAGGATGCATGAAAGTAATGAAATTATTTATACTGCTCTCTGCGACGACTACTAAATAAATTATGTTTCTTGCTTATGAATTATATTTGCTCTGATTATAGTTTTTCATTATTGAATACGAAAAGAAAACAGGGCCTCAACATTACTGCGCGCATTTTTATAGCAGCACAAATACGACTAAAATCACTGTATATTTAACTAATTGTTTATTGAATGCTCGAATGCACACGCATGATTGTACAGTGAAGCCCATTGAATGAATTCATAGCTATTGACAATGAGAGACAATGGGTTGATTCATGCATTATACGTCTTATGCACAATGCAAATCCAATGTGATTGTGCTTCAACTAAACACAGAATTACAGAAACCAGTTTTGGGCCAAGAGAGGATGTCACGATACATCAGGTTTCAACTTGCTGTTGTTGTTGTTGTTGTTGTCAACCCGCAGCTTGAGTTGCGTGCGTGTTTTCCCGCATTCAAGATAAGACACGCAACGCAGCGCTGTTGACGACGCAGTCGGCGTCATCACCTTGTGTGCCTGCCAATGCATGTGTGTGTGGGTGTGTGGGTTTGTGTGGGTGTTTGTGTGTGTCTGTCCCGGCTGCTTGTCATTATCCCTTTGCCACACACTCACGCTGAGCAAGCAAAACAATTCCGTTTACATTTCCCACAAACACCCACACACACACACATACACAGGGAGTTACAGTGTGTGTGGCGTGCGCTGCTTTTTTGCATTGCATACTTTTTTGGGGGGCCGTACGGCTGCTGCTGCTGGGAACTGCTCACATGTGCGACAAACAAACAAAACAAACAAAACAACAATGAAATGCGTGCAAATTTTTAGAAAAATATACAAACACACACGAACACACACACATCAGAGCAGTGAGAGCATTGGGCATTATCTCATGCAGCAGGCAACAGGACGATGCCACCGCTTAAATGCCGCTTAACATATTTGAGTAATTTTTTTGTTTATTTTCTATTTTTTTTCTTTTTGTGTTTTGTTGTTGTCAACATTGTTTGTTTTGTTCGCTTGATGTTTGTTGTTGTCGCTGTTGATGGCCCTGCTAGAAAATAAATTTGCAAATTCGACAAAAGCGCCAGCACTAACACACACGCACACACTCACAGACATATGTGTTAACCCTTTAAAGTTGTAGTTAAAACAGAAATTAATAAATAATCAAGCAAAGTTTTATGTAAAACGGTTAAATGCAAACTAAAAAATAAGTATATTGCTTAAAACACATTTTTCAGTGCTTTGTAACATGTTTTATTCATTTTTGTTTTGGAGAATGTTAGATTATTAGGAATAACATTAAATTTAAAGCTTGTACAGTAAAAAACAAAATGTAAAATAAATTTATTTTAAGTGAAGTGCGAAGATGTTTTCAGTAATATAAGCTTAAGTTAAACATAAATCACTTAAGCATTGAAAGAAAAGATTCTTTTCTTTCTTTGCCCTGCGTTTCGCGTCATGTCTTCGCCTTTGAATGGGGACCAATAGAGTTCATGACCATTTAAAATGCACTTGACTTACGCGTGGTGCTCATGAACTCAAATTAAGTGTCTTGAAAAGTGTCAATATTTTTGGAACAATTTTAATATCTTGCATTTTTATTTGTTTTATTTTGTATTTTTTACTAACGTCCGCTGATAACTTTCTTTTTCTTTATTCCACCTAACATTGAATACTAAATTCCAATCATCCACCATTTACCAAAGGGTTAATTGTAAATATGGATTTTGTATTTTGTCTTCAAATTTGAAAGCTGAAACACGTTTTTAAATAAATGAACGAACGCATTAATTATTTTCGCACTCATAAATCGCTAAGCTGTCGATGTCGATTTTAATGTTTTTCTACATCACCAAACAAACACCCACTCTATCGCCCTGTGCACACACCCAACCCCACCCATCATACAAACACACACACACACACACATTTTTATTAGCTACGCATAATTGCTGCGGCAATAAAGTTGCTGCCGTGCTGTTGCTGCTGATGTTGCTGCTGCTGCTGCGGCTGCTGCTGTTGTTGCTGCTGTTCTACAGCTCGGACATGGAACATTGTGTGGCGCGTGACCCGACAACATAACGACATTTAAGTGGCCACCACAGCTGCGTTAGAGTAGGTGGGGAAATCAACCATGTTTGGCAACATGTTACAAAAAATTGATGCGACTGTTTCCATTGTTGTTGTTGTTGACGTCGTTGTTGCTGCAGCTGCAACACCCAGTAACTATTTATGACTGGACAAAAAAAACCTTGTCAAATATTTGCCCAAATTTATTGACGACTCCCGTTGAACTACACGGCGTATGCGCAACTTACCCTTTATAGCCGTATTTTTGCTGCCAATGCCACAGCAGCAACAGCAACAATCAATTCAACCAACATCCTTTTAGACTCTCTCTCCCCCCTCCCCCCCTGTCTTTTCACACCTTACTGCATTTGATAGCTGAGTGAGCAGCAAATGTCACTGTTTTTGTTGTTGTTGTTGTTGCGCGTGTAAATCGCAAAAGAAAATTATATATTTAATTACTCAAGCAAAAGCATGACAACTGCAAAACGTCCACAGTCAGTTTATAGAGTCGTTGGCTAGGGGTTTGCGGGGAGAAGGGTTGTTTGGGGGACGGGAGTGGGTTGTACGGCCCGGGGTGCGGACTGTCAGCTTGTCAGCAGCAGGCACCAATGCCAAGCAGGCTGGTCAGCATTCTTTTCTCCCTTTTGTTTTATTTTTTTTTTGTTCTTGTTAAATTTAAATTGTGAAATAAATATGCTTAAATGTCGAGCAGAGCAGAGAGAAGGAAGATAGAGAGTGAGAGAAGAGTAGAGAAATACAGTTGGCATCGCTTTCAGCGGCTAAACAAAAGCCACAGCAACAACAAAAAAAAAGTAGGGTGTGTTCCGTTCTGTTGTTCACTAGTTTTGGGTTGTGTGTGTGTGTGTTTTTCCAAGCTTTGTCAGTCATATGGAATGATATCATAGCCAAAAGGTATTTATCAAAAAACCAAAAGGGTTTGGCCAAGTCAAGTGTTAATGATACAAAGTTTGAGGATTATAAACGTATAATTGTAATTTGTAAACTTTTCTCTCGATATTTTGTACTTGACTTGTTATATACTCTATAAACAGTCGAGCTTCCATTTAACGAAACACAGTGCAGGGGGGGGGGGGGGGGGAACCACTCTGTTGCAGAGAAAATTCGTATCATTGAATGGGTTGTTGATTGAACCAAATTTAAATGTTCTGGAAGAGAATGCTCGTAATATGAAAGTTCCACTAAACTTCAATTCAGAGCCATACATACTTTTTGTTCTCAGTGTACCAATGATCTGATTTTGACAGAGTCGCGAAACGATGGGCATTGGTAAAATCTTTCGACTTCTATAACTTCGGCAAAACTGACCCGATTTTCAAAAGCAATGCCTTTTAAGTCATGGTTTGACCCCTAGAATAAAACTGCATTTAAATAAATGCATTTAAGTGAAATTCGGTTTTTGGTCAGAATTCATGTTCAAGTTCTATGCCAAGAAATCGACTTGGGCGTTGGTAAAATCTTTCGACTTCCATAACTTCGGCAAAACTGACCCGATTTTCTAAAGCAATGCCTTAAAAGTCATGGTTTGGCCCCTAGAACAAAACTGCATTTAAATAAATACATTTAAATGAAGTTCGGTTTTTGGTCAGAATTCACGTTCAAGTTCTATGCCAAGAAATCGACTTGGGCGTTGGTAAAATCTTTCGACTTCCATAACTTCGGCAAAACTGACCCGATTTTCAAAAGCAATAGCTTAAAAGTCTTGGTTTGGCCCCTAAAATAAAACTGCATTTAAGAAATTACATATAAATAAAATTCGATTTTTGGTCAGATTTCATGTTAAATTTTATAAACAAACTTGACTTGGGCATTGGTAAAATCTTTCGACTTCTATAATTTCGGCAAAACTGACCCGATTTTCAAAAGCAATACCTCAAAAGTCATGGGTTGACCCCTAGAATAAAACTGCATTTAAATAAATACATTTAAATGAAATTCGGTTTTGGTCAGAATTTATGTTCAAGTTCTATGCCAAAAAATAGACTTGGGCGTTGGTAAAATCTTTCGACTTCCATAATTTCTTCAAAACTGACCCGATTCTCAAAAGCAATGCCTTAAAAGTCATGGTTTGGCCCCTAGAACAAAACTGCATTTAAATAAATACATTTAAATGAAATTCGATTTTCGGTCAGAATTTATGTTCAAGTTCTATGCCAAGAAATCGACTTGGGCGTTGGTAAAATCTTTCGACCTCTATAACTTCGGCAAAACTGACCCGATTTTCAAAAGCAATGCCTCAAAAGTCATGGTTGACCCCTAGAATAAAACTGCATTTAAGAAATTACATTTAAATAAAATTCGATTTTGGTCATATATCATGTTAAACTTTTATAAACTAAACTTAACTTAGGCATTGGTAAAATCTTTCGACTTCCATAATTTCTTCAAAACTGACCCGATTTTCAAAAGCAATAGCTTAAAAGTCTTGGTTTGGCCCCTAAAATAAAACTGCATTTAAGAAATTACATTTAAATAAAATTCGATTTTTGGTCAGATATCATGTTAAAATTTTATAAACAAAACTTGACTTGGGCATTGGTAAAATCTTTCGACTTCTATAATTTCGGCAAAACTGACCCGATTTTCAAAAGCAATACCTCAAAAGTCATGGTTTGACCCCTAGAATAAAACTGCATTTAAATAAATACATTTAAATGAAATTCGGTTGTGGTCAGAATTTATGTTCAAGTTCTATGCCAAAAAATAGACTTGGGCGTTGGTAAAATCTTTCGACTTCCATAATTTCTTCAAAACTGACCCGATTTTCAAAAGTAATAACTTAAAAGTCATGGTGTGACCCCTAGAACAGAACTGCATTTAAATAAATACATTTAAATGAAATTCGATTTTCGGTCAGAATTTATGTTCAAGTTGTATGCCAAGAAATCGACTTGGGCGTTGGTAAAATCTTTCGACCTCTATAATTTCGGCAAAACTGACCCGATTTTCAAAAGCAATAGCTTAAAAGTCATGGTTTGGCCCTTAGAATAAAACTGCATTTAAGAAATTACATTTAAATAAATTCGGTTTTTGGTCAGAATTTATGTTCAAGTTCTATGCCAAAAAATAGACTTGGGCGTTGGCAAAATCTTTCGACTTCCATAATTTCTTCAAAACTGACCCGATTTTCAAAAGTAATACCTTAAAAGTCATGGTTTGACCCCTAGAATAAAACTGCATTTAAATAAATACATTTAAATGAAATTCGATTTTCGGTCAGAATTTATGTTCAAGTTCTATGCCAAGAAATCGACTTGGGCGTTGGTAAAATCTTTCGACTTCTATAATTTCGGCAAAACTGACCCGATTTTCTAAAGCAATGCCTTAAAAGTCATGGTTTGGCCCCTAGAACAAAACTGCATTTAAATAAATACATTTAAATGAAATTCGATTTTCGGTCAGAATTTATGTTCAAGTTCTATGCCAAGAAATCGACTTGGGCGTTGGTAAAATCTTTCGACTTCCATAATTTCTTCAAAACTGACCCGATTTTCAAAAGCAATGCCTTAAAAGCATAGCTCGCAAATAACAGTTGAGCGTTTTGCGTCGTCTTCAAATAAGTCTCTTTTCTGAGTATTTGCGAAAAAAACTCGCGAGCAACGGCTTCATCGGCTGTTCGCTTAGCTCGCTCTCGCTCGGACTACAATCGTTTTTTTCTTTTCTCTTTTGTTACACTTAGCGTGCGAGTATTTGCTTGAGTGAAATGCAGCAAAACGTTGTTAAGCGAGTGATGCATATTAATTTGCGACGCAAAAACATTTTGTGTATATTATCACTCAAAATACACAAAATATTCTTGAGTTGCATACTACTACGTCGATAAATAGTATGTATCAAGTGTTGCATTTGCGAAATATTTTAATTGCGTTTGTGAATTGAGTGCGTACGGTTAATAAAAACATTTTATGCAAAATGGGAAGGGAGTTAAATAAAAAAGTGCACAAATTCTTTAAATTTAATGCACAAGAAAATAAATCAAAATGTAATGTTTGCGGTTTGAAATTGGCTGGTATTAACGTCACTAATTTAAAACGACATTTAACAACAAAACACGCGGAAATATTTAATGACTGGAATGATACAGAGGACTCAGAAGGAAACCAAATTGAAAAAAAAAGAAAAATATCCTATCACACAAGTGAAGAAGGAATCATTTCTTCTTTAGTTAAAATTGTCACCACAGAAGGAAAACCATTTCTGTTCCTGGATAGTGAAGGGTTTAAAGAAATCATGGACCCAATTTATAGCTCACTTGGCATGAACCCCGTAACGTCCCGAAACATCATGAATTTTGTGTCTGTTAAAGAAAAATCTATTAAAGACAACATAAGGGCTTTAGTAAAGGGAAAGCTAGTGTCGCTCAAAATCGATGTTGCCACTAGAATGGATAAAGCCATTCTTGGTGTGAATTTACAAATGATTAATGCAAGCCTATCTAAAACTGAAATCGTTGTAAAGACTTTAGGGATGATTCAGCTAGCGGATGCACACACTGGGATGTATATGAAGGACAAAATTTTAGATATCCTACATGATTACGAAATAACACTAGATCAAGTCTTCAGGTAAAAGTTGAAGTAATACAACATTTTAATATCTATGTTTTTAAAGAATATCACATTTATACACACAGCATAACATCTGATAATGGGAAGAACATGATAAAAGCCGTTCAAATTTTAAACGAATCCACGGAGGAGTCCCTTTTTTGCGATGACACGGAAACTGAAAAAGTCATGGAACAACTTGATTCCATTGAAATGGATAATATTCATCTTGTGAGATGCGCAGCACACACTCTGCAATTATGCGTATTTGATGTGAACAAGGTGAAGGAGATCAGCGATAAAATTAGTTCCTGTCGCACTTTGTGCAAATCGCTCCGCACAGAAACAAATAGGTAAGTAATAATTTTTTTCCTAAAAAAAGTATAAGATAACATGTACATAAACATATAGACGTTTCTTAATCGAGAACAAAAAAAACATTCCATCGCTCGATGTTATAACACGATGGAATTCAACCTATCTTATGGTCACCAAATTATTTGACCTCAAGGAGTTCCTGACTACGCAGACTAAAATTTGCGTAGATGCTGATTGGGATTGGATGGAGACGTACATTGAAGCGTTCAAAGACACATATGAGGCGACCTTAAAGCTTCAAGATTCAAATTTAGTTTATAGTGAGTTCTATATACTATGGATGGAACTAAAATTCAAATGTGAGAATAGTCTCAATTTCATAAAAAAAAACTATCTGCTCAGATAAAAGTAAGGGAAAAGAAATTATTAGAAAATGAACTTTTGTTATCTGCGATTTACATGGATCCGCGGGTAAACTGTATGTTGACGCTAAATCAAAACGTATTGGCTAAACAAAATTTGAAGAAAATAGCTTTTCGTTTAATCGAGTTGAAACAAGTAAGCTGTATGTTGTAGTTTGACTGAAATTGTTGTCCTGTTTCATTTATGGTTGGTGCTCTTACTTCTTTAAAAATTGATAATTAAAATTGTGTTCGTCAAAACCTAATACTTGTCCTATACTAAAATCAAGGAAAGATGTTTAATTTATTATTGCTTTATTATTTTAGGCACATTCAACACAAAATGTTCAACCGCTTGTAACCCATGAATACGAAGATCTCTTTGACTCCTCATTATCTTCAAATTCCTTAAACGTATCCTCAACTGGAGAGACTTCTCTGTTTTCGGCCTATATGGATGGAGTTAAGACAGTGTCAGAAAGCAAGGAAGAGCCTGTTTCTGCAAAACTTGTTAAGATTTATGGTGACATTGAAAACTTCGACATAATGTATGGTCGCTTGCCAATAAATTCTAACATATTAGATTTTTTTAATGATGTCAAACTTAAACAGCCACATTTGACTGCGATTGCACAGGTTGTACTGGCTACACCGGCAACCCAGGTTTCCGTGGAGCGCGCATTTTCAGCCCTACATTTTATATTAAGTGAACGTCGAAGTTCTATAAGCGCAGACAATTTAAATTCATTATTAATAATTAAGCTTAACCATAAGTAAAAATTAAATAAATATTTTTATAAAAAATATTCCTTTTTTTGTCAACAGAGCAAATTAATGTGAAGAGTGTTTCAAAGAGTTTTTGCAGTAACTTATTCTGTCATTTACTCACTTACTGAGTCTCAACTCGCGAACGACAATTTTATTGATTCCGATAAGAGAATCGTTTAAAGAGATCAACACAAAAAACTCAACAACAGCACTCAAGCGAAAGCCGATGCAAAATAGAAAAATAGACTCTTGCTCAGAGTGAGAGCGAATTTTTTGAGCATTTTCGCTTCTGCTCTGATATTGCGCATAAAGAAAAAAACGCTCAATTGTTATTTGCGAGCTATGCTTAAAAGTCATGGTTTGGCCCCTAGAACAAAACTGCATTTAAATAAATACATTTAAATGAAATTCGATTTTCGGTCAGAATTTATGTTCAAGTTCTATGCCAAGAAATCGACTTGGGCGTTGGTAAATCTTTCGACCTCTATAACTTCGGCAAAACTGACCCGATTTTCAAAAGCAATTGCTTAAAAGTCTTGGTTTGGCCCCTAAAATTAAACTGCATTTAAGAAATAACATTTAAATGAAATTCGGTTGTGGTCAGAATTTATGTTCAAGTTCTATGCCAAAAAATAGACTTGGGCGTTGGTAAAATCTTTCGACTTCCATAATTTCTTCAAAACTGACCCGATTTTCAAAAGTAATAACTAAAAAGTCATGGTGTGACCCCTAGAACAAAACTGCATTTAAATAAATACATTTAAATGAAATTCGATTTTCGGTCAGAATTTATGTTCAAGTTCTATGCCAAGAAATCGACTTGGGCGTTGGTAAAATCTTTCGACCTCTATAACTTCGGCAAAACTGACCCGATTTTCAAAAGCAATAGCTTAAAAGTCTTGGTTTGGCCCCTAAAATAAAACTGCATTTAAGAAATTACATTTAAATAAAATTCGATTTTTGGTCAGATATCATGTTAAAATTTTATAAACAAAACTTGACTTGGGCATTGGTAAAATCTTTCGACTTCTATAATTTCGGCAAAACTGACCCGATTTTCAAAAGCAATACCTCAAAAGTCATGGGTTGACCCCTAGAATAAAACTGCATTTAAATAAATACATTTAAATGAAATTCGGTTGTGGTCAGAATTTATGTTCAAGTTCTATGCCAAAAAATAGACTTGGGCGTTGGTAAAATCTTTCGACTTCCATAATTTCTTCAAAACTGACCCGATTTTCAAAAGTAATAACTAAAAAGCCATGGTGTGACCCCTAGAACAGAACTGCATTTAAATAAATACATTTAAATGAAATTCGATTTTCGGTCAGAATTTATGTTCAAGTTGTATGCCAAGAAATCGACTTGGGCGTTGGTAAAATCTTTCGACCTCTATAATTTCGGCAAAACTGACCCGATTTTCAAAAGCAATAGCTTAAAAGTCATGGTTTGGCCCTTAGAATAAAACTGCATTTAAGAAATTACATATAAATAAAATTCGGTTTTTGGTCAGAATTTATGTTCAAGTTCTATGCCAAAAAATAGACTTGGGCGTTGGCAAAATCTTTCGACTTCCATAATTTCTTCAAAACTGACCCGATTTTCAAAAGTAATACATTAAAAGTCATGGTTTGACCCCTAGCATAAAACTGCATTTAAATAAATACATTTAAATGAAATTCGATTTTCGGTCAGAATTTATGTTCAAGTTCTATGCCAAGAAATCGACTTGGGCGTTGGTAAAATCTTTCGACTTCTATAATTTCGGCAAAACTGACCCGATTTTCTAAAGCAATGCCTTAAAAGTCATGGTTTGGCCCCTAGAACAAAACTGCATTTAAATAAATACATTTAAATGAAATTCGATTTTCGGTCAGAATTTATGTTCAAGTTCTATGCCAAGAAATCGACTTGGGCGTTGGTAAAATCTTTCGACTTCCATAATTTCTTCAAAACTGACCCGATTTTCAAAAGCAATGCCTTAAAAGCATAGCTCGCAAATAACAGTTGAGCGTTTTGCGTCGTCTTCAAATAAGTCTCTTTTCTGAGTATTTGCGAAAAAAACTCGCGAGCAACGGCTTCATCGGCTGTTCGCTTAGCTCGCTCTCGCTCGGACTACAATCGTTTTTTTCTTTTCTCTTTTGTTACACTTAGCGTGCGAGTATTTGCTTGAGTGAAATGCAGCAAAACGTTGTTAAGCGAGTGATGCATATTAATTTGCGACGCAAAAACATTTTGTGTATATTATCACTCAAAATACACAAAATATTCTTGAGTTGCATACTACTACGTCGATAAATAGTATGTATCAAGTGTTGCATTTGCGAAATATTTTAATTGCGTTTGTGAATTGAGTGCGTACGGTTAATAAAAACATTTTATGCAAAATGGGAAGGGAGTTAAATAAAAAAGTGCACAAATTCTTTAAATTTAATGCACAAGAAAATAAATCAAAATGTAATGTTTGCGGTTTGAAATTGGCTGGTATTAACGTCACTAATTTAAAACGACATTTAACAACAAAACACGCGGAAATATTTAATGACTGGAATGATACAGAGGACTCAGAAGGAAACCAAATTGAAAAAAAAGAAAAATATCCTATCACACAAGTGAAGAAGGAATCATTTCTTCTTTAGTTAAAATTGTCACCACAGAAGGAAAACCATTTCTGTTCCTGGATAGTGAAGGGTTTAAAGAAATCATGGACCCAATTTATAGCTCACTTGGCATGAACCCCGTAACGTCCCGAAACATCATGAATTTTGTGTCTGTTAAAGAAAAATCTATTAAAGACAACATAAGGGCTTTAGTAAAGGGAAAGCTAGTGTCGCTCAAAATCGATGTTGCCACTAGAATGGATAAAGCCATTCTTGGTGTGAATTTACAAATGATTAATGCAAGCCTATCTAAAACTGAAATCGTTGTAAAGACTTTAGGGATGATTCAGCTAGCGGATGCACACACTGGGATGTATATGAAGGACAAAATTTTAGAAATCCTACATGATTACGAAATAACACTAGATCAAGTCTTCAGGTAAAAGTTGAAGTAATACAAAATTTTAATATCTATGTTTTTAAAGAATATCACATTTATACACACAGCATAACATCTGATAATGGGAAGAACATGATAAAAGCCGTTCAAATTTTAAACGAATCCACGGAGGAGTCCCTTTTTTGCGATGACACGGAAACTGAAAAAGTCATGGAACAACTTGATTCCATTGAAATGGATAATATTCATCTTGTGAGATGCGCAGCACACACTCTGCAATTATGCGTATTTGATGTGAACAAGGTGAAGGAGATCAGCGATAAAATTAGTTCCTGTCGCACTTTGTGCAAATCGCTCCGCACAGAAACAAATAGGTAAGTAATAATTTTTTTTCCTAAAAAAAATATAAGATAACATGTACATAAACATATAGACGTTTCTTAATCGAGAACAAAAAAAACATTCCATCGCTCGATGTTATAACACGATGGAATTCAACCTATCTTATGGTCACCAAATTATTTGACCTCAAGGAGTTCCTGACTACGCAGACTAAAATTTGCGTAGATGCTGATTGGGATTGGATGGAGACGTACATTGAAGCGTTCAAAGACACATATGAGGCGACCTTAAAGCTTCAAGATTCAAATTTAGTTTATAGTGAGTTCTATATACTATGGATGGAACTAAAATTCAAATGTGAGAATAGTCTCAATTTCATAAAAAAAAACTATCTGCTCAGATAAAAGTAAGGGAAAAGAAATTATTAGAAAATGAACTTTTGTTATCTGCGATTTACATGGATCCGCGGGTAAACTGTATGTTGACGCTAAATCAAAAGTATTGGCTAAACAAAATTTGAAGAAAATAGCTTTTCGTTTAATCGAGTTGAAACAAGTAAGCTGTATGTTGTAGTTTGACTGAAATTGTTGTCCTGTTTCATTTATGGTTGGTGCTCTTACTTCTTTAAAAATTGATAATTAAAATTGTGTTCGTCAAAACCTAATACTTGTCCTATACTAAAATCAAGGAAAGATGTTTAATTTATTATTGCTTTATTATTTTAGGCACATTCAACACAAAATGTTCAACCGCTTGTAACCCATGAATACGAAGATCTCTTTGACTCCTCATTATCTTCAAATTCCTTAAACGTATCCTCAACTGGAGAGACTTCTCTGTTTTCGGCCTATATGGATGGAGTTAAGACAGTGTCAGAAAGCAAGGAAGAGCCTGTTTCTGCAAAACTTGTTAAGATTTATGGTGACATTGAAAACTTCGACATAATGTATGGTCGCTTGCCAATAAATTCTAACATATTAGATTTTTTTAATGATGTCAAACTTAAACAGCCACATTTGACTGCGATTGCACAGGTTGTACTGGCTACACCGGCAACCCAGGTTTCCGTGGAGCGCGCATTTTCAGCCCTACATTTTATATTAAGTGAACGTCGAAGTTCTATAAGCGCAGACAATTTAAATTCATTATTAATAATTAAGCTTAACCATAAGTAAAAATTAAATAAATATTCTTTATAAAAAATATTCCTTTTTTTGTCAACAGAGCAAATTAATGTGAAGAGTGTTTCAAAGAGTTTTTGCAGTAACTTATTCTGTCATTTACTCACTTACTGAGTCTCAACTCGCGAACGACAATTTTATTGATTCCGAGAAGAGAATCGTTTAAAGAGATCAACACAAAAAACTCAACAACAACACTCAAGCGAAAGCCGATGCAAAATAGAAAAATAGACTCTTGCTCAGAGTGAGAGCGAATTTTTTGAGCATTTTCGCTTCTGCTCTGATATTGCGCATAAAGAAAAAAACGCTCAATTGTTATTTGCGAGCTATGCTTAAAAGTCATGGTTTGGCCCCTAGAACAAAACTGCATTTAAATAAATACATTTAAATGAAATTCGATTTTCGGTCAGAATTTATGTTCAAGTTCTATGCCAAGAAATCGACTTGGGCGTTGGTAAAATCTTTCGACCTCTATAACTTCGGCAAAACTGACCCGATTTTCAAAAGCAATAGCTTAAAAGTCTTGGTTTGGCCCCTAAAATTAAACTGCATTTAAGAAATAACATTTAAATGAAATTCGGTTGTAGTCAGAATTTATGTTCAAGTTCTATGCCAAAAAATAGACTTGGGCGTTGGTAAAATCTTTCGACTTCCATAATTTCTTCAAAACTGACCCGATTTTCAAAAGTAATACCTTAAAAGTCATGGTGTGACCCCTAGAACAAAACTGCATTTAAATAAATACATTTAAATGAAATTCGATTTTCGGTCAGAATTTATGTTCAAGTTCTATGCCAAGAAATCGACTTGGGCGTTGGTAAAATCTTTCGACCTCTATAACTTCGGCAAAACTGACCCGATTTTCAAAAGCAATAGCTTAAAAGTCTTGGTTTGGCCCCTAAAATTAAACTGCATTTAAGAAATTACATTTAAATAAAATTCGATTTTTGGTCAGATATCATGTTAAAATTTTATAAAAAAAACTTGACTTGGGCATTGGTAAAATCTTTCGACTTCTATAATTTCGGCAAAACTGACCCGATTTTCAAAAGCAATACCTCAAAAGTCATGGGTTAACCCCTAGAATAAAACTGCATTTAAATAAATACATTTAAATGAAATTCGGTTTTGGTCAAAATTTATGTTCAAGTTCTATGCCAAGAAATCGACTTGGGCGTTGGTAAAATCTTTCGACTTCCATAATTTCTTCAAAACTGACCCGATTTTCAAAAGTAATAACTAAAAAGTCATGGTGTGACCCCAAGAACAAAACTGCATTTAAATAAATACATTTAAATGAAATTCGATTTTCGGTCAGAATTTATGTTCAAGTTGTATGCCAAGAAATCGACTTGGGCGTTGGTAAAATCTTTCGACCTCTATAATTTCGGCAAAACTGACCCGATTTTCAAAAGCAATAGCTTAAAAGTCATGGTTTGGCCCTTAGAATAAAACTGCATTTAAGAAATGACATTTAAATAAAATTCGGTTTTTGGTCAGAATTTATGTTCAAGTTCTATGCCAAATAATAGACTTGGGCGTTGGCAAAATCTTTCGACTTCCATAACTTCGTCAAATGTGACCCGATTTTCAAAAGCAATGCCTTAAAAGTCATGGTTGGCCCCTAGAACAAAACTGCATTTAATGAATACATTTAAATGAAATTCGATTTTTGGTCAGAATTTATGTTCAAGTTCTATGCCAAGAAATCGACTTGGGCGTTGGTAAAATCTTTCGACCTCTATAACTTCGGCAAAACTGACCCGATTTTCAAAAGCAATAGCTTAAAAGTCTTGGTTTGGCCCCTAAAATTAAACTGAATTTAAGAAATAACATTTAAATAAAATTCGATTTTGGTCAGATATCATGTTAAAATTTTATAAACAAAACTTGACTTGGGCATTGGTAAAATCTTTCGACTTCTATAATTTCGGCAAAACTGACCCGATTTTCAAAAGCAATACCTCAAAAGTCATGGTGTGACCCCTAGAACAAAACTGCATTTAAATGAATACATTTAAATGAAATTCGATTTTCGGTCAGAATTTATGTTCAAGTTCTATGCCAAAAAATAGACTTGGGCGTTGGTAAAATCTTTCGACTTCCATAATTTCTTCAAAACTGACCCGATTTTCAAAAGCAATGCCTTAAAAGTCTTGGTTTGGCCCCTAAAATAAAACTGCATTTAAGAAATGACATTTAAATAAAATTCGATTTTTGGTCAGATATTATGTTAAAATTTTATAAACTAAACTTGACTTGGGCATTGGTAAAATCTTTCGACTTCTATAATTTCGGCAAAACTGACCGGATTTTCAAAAGCAATACCTCAAAAGTCATGGGTTGACCCCTAGAATAAAACTGCATTTAAATAAATACATTTAAATGAAATTCGATTTTCGGTCAGAATTTATGTTCAAGTTCTATGCCAAGAAATCGACTTGGGCGTTGGTAAAATCTTTCGACTTCTATAATTTCGGCAAAACTGACCCGATTTTCAAAAGCAATACCTTAAAAGTCATGGTGTGACCCCTAGAACAAAACTGCATTTAAATAAATACATTTAAATGAAATTCGATTTTCGGTCAGAATTATGTACAAGTTCTATGCCAAGAAATCGGCTTGGGCGTTGGTAAAATCTTTCGACCTCTATAACTTCGGCAAAACTGACCCTATTTTCAAAAGCAATAGCTTAAAAGTCTTGGTTTGGCCCTTAGAGTAAAACTGCATTTAAGAAATGACATTTAAATAAAATTCGATTTTTGGTCAGATATTATGTTAAAATTTTATAAACTAAACTTGACTTGGGCATTGGTAAAATCTTTCGACTTCTATAAGTTCGGCAAAACTGACCGGATTTTCAAAGCAATACCTCAAAAGTCATGGTTGACCCTAGAATAAAACTGCATTTAAATAAATACATTTAAATGATTTTCGATTTTCGGTCAGAATTTATGTACAAGTTCTATGCCAAGAAATCGACTTGGGCGTTGGTAAAATCTTTCGACCTCTATAACTTCGGCAAAACTGACCCGATTTTCAAAAGCAATAGCTTAAAAGTCTTGGTTTGGCCCCTCAAATAAAACTGCATTTAAGAAATGACATTTAAATAAAATTCGATTTTTGGTCAGATTTCATGTTAAAATTTTATAAACTAAACTTGACTTGGGCATTGGTAAAATCTTTCGACTTCTATAAGTTCGGCAAAACTGACCCGATTTTCAAAAGCAATAGCTTAAAAGTCATGGTTTGGCCCCTAAATAAAACTGCATTTAAGAAATGACATTTAAATAAAATTCGATTTTGGGTCAGATATTATGTTAAAATTTTATTAACATAACTTGACTTGGGCATTAATCAAATCTATCGACTTCCATAACTTCATCAAATTTACCCGATTTTCAAAAGCAATAGCTTAAAAGTCATGGTTTGGCCCCTAAAATAAAACTGCATTTAAGAAATTACATTTAAATAAAATTCGATTTTTGGTCAGATATTATGTTAAAATTTTATAAACAAAACTTGACTTGGGCATTAATCAAATCTATCGACTTCCATAACTTCATCAAATGTTACCCGATTTTCAAAAGCAATAGCTTAAAAGTCATGGTTTGGCCCCTAGAACAAAACTGCATTTAAATAAATACATTTAAATGAAATTCGATTTTCGGTCAGATTTATGTTCAATTCTATGCCAAGAAATCGACTTGGGCGTTGGTAAAATCTTTCGACTTCCATAATTTCTTCAAAACTGACCCGATTTTCAAAAGCAATGCCTTAAAAGTCATGGTTTGGCCCCTAGAACAAAACTGCATTTAAATAATACATTTAAATGAAATTCGATTTTCGGTCAGAATTTATGTTCAAGTTCTATGCCAAGAAATCGACTTGGGCGTTGGTAAAATCTTTCGACTTCTATAATTTCGGCAAAACTGACCCGATTTTCTAAAGCAATGCCTTAAAAGTCATGGTTTGGCCCCTAGAACAAAACTGCATTTAAATAAATACATTTAAATGAAATTCGATTTTCGGTCAGAATTTATGTTCAAGTTCTATGCCAAGAAATCGACTTGGGCGTTGGTAAAATCTTTCGACTTCCATAATTCTTCAAAACTGACCCGATTTTCAAAAGCAATGCCTTAAAAGCATAGCTCGCAAATAACAGTTGAGCGTTTTGCGTCGTCTTCAAATAAGTCTCTTTTCTGAGTATTTGCGAAAAAAACTCGCGAGCAACGGCTTCATCGGCTGTTCGCTTAGCTCGCTCTCGCTCGGACTACAATCGTTTTTTTCTTTTCTCTTTTGTTACACTTAGCGTGCGAGTATTTGCTTGAGTGAAATGCAGCAAAACGTTGTTAAGCGAGTGATGCATATTAATTTGCGACGCAAAAACATTTTGTGTATATTATCACTCAAAATACACAAAATATTCTTGAGTTGCATACTACTACGTCGATAAATAGTATGTATCAAGTGTTGCATTTGCGAAATATTTTAATTGCGTTTGTGAATTGAGTGCGTACGGTTAATAAAAACATTTTATGCAAAATGGGAAGGGAGTTAAATAAAAAGTGCACAAATTCTTTAAATTTAATGCACAAGAAAATAAATCAAAATGTAATGTTTGCGGTTTGAAATTGGCTGGTATTAACGTCACTAATTTAAAACGACATTTAACAACAAAACACGCGGAAATATTTAATGACTGGAATGATACAGAGGACTCAGAAGGAAACCAAATTGAAAAAAAAAGAAAAATATCCTATCACACAAGTGAAGAAGGAATCATTTCTTCTTTAGTTAAAATTGTCACCACAGAAGGAAAACCATTTCTGTTCCTGGATAGTGAAGGGTTTAAAGAAATCATGGACCCAATTTATAGCTCACTTGGCATGAACCCCGTAACGTCCCGAAACATCATGAATTTTGTGTCTGTTAAAGAAAAATCTATTAAAGACAACATAAGGGCTTTAGTAAAGGGAAAGCTAGTGTCGCTCAAAATCGATGTTGCCACTAGAATGGATAAAGCCATTCTTGGTGTGAATTTACAAATGATCAATGCAAGCCTATCTAAAACTGAAATCGTTGTAAAGACTTTAGGGATGATTCAGCTAGCGGATGCACACACTGGGATGTATATGAAGGACAAAATTTTAGAAATCCTACATGATTACGAAATAACACTAGATCAAGTCTTCAGGTAAAAGTTGAAGTAATACAAAATTTTAATATCTATGTTTTTAAAGAATATCACATTTATACACACAGCATAACATCTGATAATGGGAAGAACATGATAAAAGCCGTTCAAATTTTAAACGAATCCACGGAGGAGTCCCTTTTTTGCGATGACACGGAAACTGAAAAAGTCATGGAACAACTTGATTCCATTGAAATGGATAATATTCATCTTGTGAGATGCGCAGCACACACTCTGCAATTATGCGTATTTGATGTGAACAAGGTGAAGGAGATCAGCGATAAAATTAGTTCCTGTCGCACTTTGTGCAAATCGCTCCGCACAGAAACAAATAGGTAAGTAATAATTTTTTTTCCTAAAAAAAATATAAGATAACATGTACATAAACATATAGACGTTTCTTAATCGAGAACAAAAAAAAACATTCCATCGCTCGATGTTATAACACGATGGAATTCAACCTATCTTATGGTCACCAAATTATTTGACCTCAAGGAGTTCCTGACTACGCAGACTAAAATTTGCGTAGATGCTGATTGGGATTGGATGGAGACGTACATTGAAGCGTTCAAAGACACATATGAGGCGACCTTAAAGCTTCAAGATTCAAATTTAGTTTATAGTGAGTTCTATATACTATGGATGGAACTAAAATTCAAATGTGAGAATAGTCTCAATTTCATTAAAAAAAAACTATCCGCTCAGATAAAAGTAAGGGAAAAGAAATTATTAGAAAATGAACTTTTGTTATCTGCGATTTACATGGATCCGCGGGTAAACTGTATGTTGACGCTAAATCAAAAAGTATTGGCTAAACAAAATTTGAAGAAAATAGCTTTTCGTTTAATCGAGTTGAAACAAGTAAGCTGTATGTTGTAGTTTGACTGAAATTGTTGTCCTGTTTCATTTATGGTTGGTGCTCTTACTTCTTTAAAATTGATAATTAAAATTGTGTTCGTCAAAACCTAATACTTGTCCTATACTAAAATCAAGGAAAGATGTTTAATTTATTATTGCTTTATTATTTTAGGCACATTCAACACAAAATGTTCAACCGCTTGTAACCCATGAATACGAAGATCTCTTTGACTCCTCATTATCTTCAAATTCCTTAAACGTATCCTCAACTGGAGAGACTTCTCTGTTTTCGGCCTATATGGATGGAGTTAAGACAGTGTCAGAAAGCAAGGAAGAGCCTGTTTCTGCAAAACTTGTTAAGATTTATGGTGACATTGAAAACTTCGACATAATGTATGGTCGCTTGCCAATAAATTCTAACATATTAGATTTTTTTAATGATGTCAAACTTAAACAGCCACATTTGACTGCGATTGCACAGGTTGTACTGGCTACACCGGCAACCCAGGTTTCCGTGGAGCGCGCATTTTCAGCCCTACATTTTATATTAAGTGAACGTCGAAGTTCTATAAGCGCAGACAATTTAAATTCATTATTAATAATTAAGCTTAACCATAAGTAAAAATTAAATAAATATTTTTATAAAAAATATTCCTTTTTTTGTCAACAGAGCAAATTAATGTGAAGAGTGTTTCAAAGAGTTTTTGCAGTAACTTATTCTGTCATTTACTCACTTACTGAGTCTCAACTCGCGAACGACAATTTTATTGATTCCGAGAAGAGAATCGTTTAAAGAGATCAACACAAAAAACTCAACAACAACACTCAAGCGAAAGCCGATGCAAAATAGAAAAATAGACTCTTGCTCAGAGTGAGAGCGAATTTTTTGAGCATTTTCGCTTCTGCTCTGATATTGCGCATAAAGAAAAAAACGCTCAATTGTTATTTGCGAGCTATGCTTAAAAGTCATGGTTTGGCCCCTAGAACAAAACTGCATTTAAATAAATACATTTAAATGAAATTCGATTTTCGGTCAGAATTTATGTTCAAGTTCTATGCCAAGAAATCGACTTGGGCGTTGGTAAAATCTTTCGACCTCTATAACTTCGGCAAAACTGACCCGATTTTCAAAAGCAATTGCTTAAAAGTCTTGGTTTGGCCCCTAAAATAAACTGCATTTAAGAAATAACATTTAAATGAAATTCGGTTGTAGTCAGATTTATGTTCAAGTTCTATGCCAAAAATAGACTTGGGCGTTGGTAAAATCTTTCGACTTCCATAATTTCTTCAAAACTGACCCGATTTTCAAAAGTAATAACTAAAAAGTCATGGTGTGACCCCTAGAACAAAACTGCATTTAATAAATACATTTAAATGAAATTCGATTTTCGGTCAGAATTTATGTTCAAGTTCTATGCCAAGAAATCGACTTGGGCGTTGGTAAAATCTTTCGACCTCTATAACTTCGGCAAAACTGACCCGATTTTCAAAAGCAATAGCTTAAAAGTCTTGGTTTGGCCCCTAAAATTAAACTGCATTTAAGAAATTACATTTAAATAAAATTCGATTTTTGGTCAGATATCATGTTAAAATTTTATAAACAAAACTTGACTTGGGCATTGGTAAAATCTTTCGACTTCTATAATTTCGGCAAAACTGACCCGATTTTCAAAAGCAATACCTCAAAAGTCATGGGTTAACCCTAGAATAAAACTGCATTTAAATAAATACATTTAAATGAAATTCGGTTGTGGTCAGATTTATGTTCAAGTTCTATGCCAAGAAATCGACTTGGGCGTTGGTAAAATCTTTCGACTTCCATAATTCTTCAAAACTGACCCGATTTTCAAAAGCAATAACTAAAAAGTCATGGTGTGACCCCAAGAACAAAACTGCATTTAAATAATACATTTAAATGAAATTCGATTTTCGGTCAGAATTTATGTTCAAGTTGTATGCCAAGAAATCGACTTGGGCGTTGGTAAAATCTTTCGACCTCTATAATTTCGGCAAAACTGACCCGATTTTCAAAAGCAATAGCTTAAAAGTCATGGTTTGGCCCTTAGAATAAAACTGCATTTAAGAAATGACATTTAAATAAAATTCGGTTTTTGGTCAGAATTTATGTTCAAGTTCTATGCCAAATAATAGACTTGGGCGTTGGCAAAATCTTTCGACTTCCATAATTTCTTCAAAACTGACCCGATTTTCAAAAGCAATGCCTTAAAAGTCATGGTTTGGCCCCTAGAACAAAACTGCATTTAAATAAATACATTTAAATGAAATTCGATTTTGGTCAGAATTTATGTTCAAGTTCTATGCCAAGAAATCGACTTGGGCGTTGGTAAAATCTTTCGACCTCTATAACTTCGGCAAAACTGACCCGATTTTCAAAAGCAATAGCTTAAAAGTCTTGGTTTGGCCCCTAAAATAAACTGCATTTAAGAAATAACATTTAAATAAAATTCGATTTTGGTCAGATATCATGTTAAAATTTTATAAACAAAACTTGACTTGGGCATTGGTAAAATCTTTCGACTTCTATAATTTCGGCAAAACTGACCCGATTTTCAAAAGCAATACCTCAAAAGTCATGGTGTGACCCCTAGAACAAACTGCATTTAAATGAATACATTTAAATGAAATTCGATTTTCGGTCAGAATTTATGTTCAAGTTCTATGCCAAAAAAATAGACTTGGGCGTTGGTAAAATCTTTCGACTTCCATAATTTCTTCAAAACTGACCCGATTTTCAAAAGCAATGCCTTAAAAGTCTTGGTTTGGCCCCTAAATAAAACTGCATTTAAGAAATGACATTTAAATAAAATTCGATTTTTGGTCAGATATTATGTTAAAATTTTATAAACTAAACTTGACTTGGGCATTGGTAAAATCTTTCGACTTCTATAATTTCGGCAAAACTGACCGGATTTTCAAAAGCAATACCGCAAAAGTCATGGGTTGACCCCTAGAATAAAACTGCATTTAAATAAATACATTTAAATGAAATTCGGTTTTGGTCAGAATTTATGTTCAAGTTCTATGCCAAGAAATCGACTTGGGCGTTGGTAAAATCTTTCGACTTCTATAATTTCGGCAAAACTGACCCGATTTTCAAAAGCAATACCTTAAAAGTCATGGTGTGACCCCTAGAACAAAACTGCATTTAAATAAATACATTTAAATAATTTTCGATTTTCGGTCAGAATTTATGTACAAGTTCTATGCCAAGAAATCGACTTGGGCGTTGGTAAAATCTTTCGACCTCTATAACTTCGGCAAAACTGACCCGATTTTCAAAAGCAATAGCTTAAAAGTCTTGGTTTGGCCCCTAAAATAAAACTGCATTTAAGAAATGACATTTAAATAAAATTCGATTTTTGGTCAGATATTATGTTAAAATTTTATAAACTAAACTTGACTTGGGCATTGGTAAAATCTTTCGACTTCTATAAGTTCGGCAAAACTGACCGGATTTTCAAAAGCAATACCTCAAAAGTCATGGGTTGACCCCTAGAATAAAACTGCATTTAAATAAATACATTTAAATAATTTTCGATTTTCGGTCAGAATTTATGTACAAGTTCTATGCCAAGAAATCGACTTGGGCGTTGGTAAAATCTTTCGACCTCTATAACTTCGGCAAAACTGACCCGATTTTCAAAAGCAATAGCTTAAAAGTCTTGGTTTGGCCCCTCAAATAAAACTGCATTTAAGAAATGACATTTAAATAAAATTCGATTTTTGGTCAGATTTCATGTTAAAATTTTATAAACTAAACTTGACTTGGGCATTGGTAAAATCTTTCGACTTCTATAAGTTCGGCAAAACTGACCCGATTTTCAAAAGCAATAGCTTAAAAGTCATGGTTTGGCCCCTAAAATAAAACTGCATTTAAGAAATGACATTTAAATAAAATTCGATTTTGGGTCAGATTTATGTTAAAATTTTATAAACAAACTTGACTTGGGCATTAATCAAATCTATCGACTTCCATAACTTCATCAAATTTACCCGATTTTCAAAAGCAATAGCTTAAAAGTCATGGTTTGGCCCCTAAAATAAAACTGCATTTAAGAAATTACATTTAAATAAAATTCGATTTTTGGTCAGATTTTATGTTAAAATTTTATAAACAAAACTTGACTTGGGCATTAATCAAATCTATCGACTTCCATAACTTCATCAAATGTTACCCGATTTTCAAAAGCAATAGCTTAAAAGTCATGGTTTGGCCCCTCAAATAAAACTGCATTTAAGAAATTACATTTAAATAAAATTCGATTTTTGGTCAGATTTCATGTTAAAATTTTATAAACAAAACTTGACTTGGGCATTAATCAAATCTATCGACTTCC